>DWQX01001047.1:0-32080 GCA_018245475.1 Pharmacophagus antenor
ATTATATATATTCCATAATTTTTCATCGTCTATACTCGAGTCTTATTAAATACTTTTAGTTGAATTTTCACAAAACTAGGTTACGACTGATTTTATGTGATTTGACACATATTATCCAATCATTTTCTTCATAGTAATATCAAAGTTAAGCTAAATACGCTAGAAGTGGAGAAAACTGTTTGATTTATTTTTTGCTATTATTTATGAGAAATAAGTTTTCTATATCGTGAAGATTACCACACTAAGTTCCGGTATTATTTGTACAATAATGAATCTAGTTGCTCTATTTGAAGACAAGATTTAGTTTTAGATGTTGTAGTAAATATTACCTTTATCGAATGTATAAATGCCGGGCTATATTATAATTAATAGTATTAAATCATAGGAGACAACGAATTATTATTAATGAGTTCTCGCTGTTCTTTTCATTTTTATCCACAAAGGACATGTATTTTTTATATTATGTTCCATGTATTGTAATAAATACAATAGATATTATTTATAAGTATCGATAATGTTATTTTATTAATTATTTCTTATATTACCGTAAAGGAAGAAAATTACTTAAGTGTTGGACGTTTTTTCGGATATGTTTTCTCATCTTACCTATAAATTGCGCAAACGTTCTTTACTCAGCACATGACCTGGATTTCATGAAGCACATGATGCCACAGATAATAAAGAGTGCTTACTTTAAAATACTAGTATTTCACTGTCGGAACATAGTATCACGGTTTTGAAGGCAGATTTATATTAAAGGTGGAAGCTAGCCAGCCGTATTCAAAGACGTCTCCAGGAATAATATGTCCAAGCGAAGTGAGACGTTGCGGTGTAGATATCTAATTAACGCCATATTGTTATGAGCATACGTTTTAATTGCCATCAACTGTTAGTCTAGTCGCTGCGTTGTATAAAAATCTAGAACTATTTTTACGTAACCGACTTATTTGACTACCACAAATCAGAGCAACCAAGACTGTTCATGCAATACAGAATTCTATCTACCAGAGCAAAAGAAGTGTCCATATTAAGTATATCTGAAGTGCATCAATTTCATTTCTCGTTTAATTTGTAGTATGCTCGTCAGTTAAACGCATTTAATTTGTACTAAAGGGCCCTCGGTAAGTCCCTTGCTCATTTAAACGAGGACTATTGGCCACGCATACTTAAGATCATGGATCTCGATCATCGGCTGGAAGAGAAAGTGTTGTGTTTCGAGAATATTTCTAAAAAAATGCTACGAGTACTTTCGGTGAGTGTGTAATTAATCAATATAAATCTTTTTTGTCCTGTTCGACAAAGGAAAACTATGGAGATTGAATCACTAGGTACCTAATAATAGTTGAGTTAATAAACACGTTTATCTTACAACCTGTAACTCTGAACTATTCTTTAATAGGATTTGTAAATCTGCATACAGGTCAAATGTAGTAAAGAATCTGTAGCTTTGTAACGACAAATTATGGTAATAATAGCAGTATGGCTATTTTTAAGATCTTTTTTTTTTTGGGGCGGGGGAAATCCTTTTGGGTGCTAGGCCATGGCCAGGACCGTCAGCTACGCACAGGCAGTGTGCGCAGCCTATGTGTGGGGTGCTAGCCCACTAAAACCCCCTATGTTCCATCGACGCCGCTTTGACCGGGAGCGGTATCTGCTGTAACATGGCCCGCGCCCCGGCGGCGGATCGGGCCGCCTTGCTAGCGGCCCTCGTCTCGAGTCCTTCTGGACGAACCATCGTCCGGTGCAAGGTAACACTCTCACACTGTCCGCCAAGGCCAGAGCGCAGGCGGTGAGCTGCCTTACTTACCGCCCGCTAGCCGGATCACGGCGGTTGGAGGTCATTGTTGATTTACAGTCGCTGGCGGGTTCGTCGTCGCCGGAAAGGAAGCGAGGAGGTAAGCTCCCTCTGCCGTTCCGCTGCCCCCTTAGCAGCCATGACTTGCTCACAGAAGATGGCGACGGCAGACCACACGGTCTAACTCCGGACCATCCTGGAAACGGCGGTCGGGAGCGCGAGGTCCGCTCCGATCGCAGCGATGAGGCCACCGCGTAGCTTGTCCCAACCCTCACACACGGCAAGGGTATGGTCGAGACCGTCCACCATGCCGCGATCGCAGTGGTGGCACATCGCCGTGGGCTCGCGCCGAGCCACATTGCAAAGGTATAACCCGAAGCAACCATGCCCCGAGAATACTTGGGTGAACCGGAACGATAACACGCCGTGTCACCGGCCCGTCCACTTCTCAAACACAGGATCACAGGACGGATCGCTTAGATCGTCCTGCGGGCAGCCGAGGCATTGGCCAACCGTTGCTTCCACTCCCGGAGCAAGGACGGTCGGAGTTGGAGTCACTGCTCTCTCACCGCCACGGGCGCTACTCGGCCCGCCAGGTATAAAGTTCGGTGAGCGCTACGGCTTCCAAATCCCAGCGCACAAACCCAGCGAGCACGCACGCCGCCTCGCGCGATGCGGTGCGGTACTCCCTGATTGCCCTGACGGCGATCACGCGCTGTGCTTGATGCAGCAGCGCGATATTTTTCGACGTCCGGGACGGAGTACAGACTGGGGCCCAGTATAGGGCCATCACCCGCACCACCATCTCATAGAGGCGGCGCACACCAGCGTGAGGGCCACCGACATTTGGCAGCAAACGGCCCAAGCTATTTTAAGATCTTAGTGCAACCTTGCTAGAATTTTTTATATTTCCAATTCCATCGATATTTTTTTTCAACTACTCACAATTGAGTTTTTTTTAACAACTTGTGTTATCAGTAACGGAAATGCCAAATAATATTTTTAATACTTTTAACTCTTACGTAGTTATGCGACTGCCGGAACACAGCAATGCTGTTAAGGCGGCAGATTGACATTGAGTGTGGTAGCTAGCTAGGCAGGTTCGAGAAGCCCTACAACCGCTCTGACTCTAGTAGTTCTCTAGCCTGATAATCGAACCCAGGACCTCCGCATTACAAGGCAAGCGGTAGCCCACCGCACAACGGAGGCAGTCAATTATGTAAGCAAAGAATGACGAATTAAGCACTCACTAATAAATGTTATTTATTTCATAATGTAAAAAGTATAACGCATCCAGTATTTTGTACATCATGGTGCGCGCCCTTATTTTCTCTCATTGCGGTTAAGAGGACCCGTGTAATGCCTCAGAGACCTGCGCTGACCATGAATCGTAATCGCATCTAACGAGTGCCCTCCTGCGCATTTCGCTAAGATCTATTTCGTTCTTTGTTCCTTACCCTTTCATCATTATTAATACCGACCGCATTACATACATTTTGTTTCATTATTCTCCTAAAGCATACCTGATGTATCCTGATGACTCGACAACTTGTGATTATCCACGAAGGATGGATCTGAGAATACAAACATTATGTCGTGACACAATCCAATTCAGCAAGGAGAGCTAAATACAAAATGGTCGTAAAATTATCATTGTTTTGCTTTGAGAATTGAGTTGTTAGTACATAGAATACTATAAAAGCATACTTTGATTTATTGCGACTATTGCTTTTATTTAAATATTTTTTTTATCGTTTATGGGCTAACATTTGACATCGATTTCACCTGATATTAAGTGACAATTGGGTCGTAGATAGTGAAGCGTTTTCGCGCCGAAACTTCTGGCTCTCACATGTAAATGTGCCGGAACACAGCAAAGCTGTTATGGTAACAGATTGTCCCTAAGAGCTAAGCCTAAGCTAGTTAGTCTGGTTCGAAAAATCACCACCACCCAGACTCCAGTACCCCTGTAGTCCGAGAATCGAACCCTATACCCGATACCTCCGCGTTATAAGGCAACCGGATAAACCATTGCGCCACACAGGATATCTGAGAATTTAAATCAAATTAATATAAAATATTAAGATTAAGTATAAATGAATGGATCGGAAAAATATAGTCTCTACTTCAGTTTAGTTGAACCATAAATTAATTTTACACGATAAAACTTTATAGATTTTAATCAAAGGAAGTTCATTTGTCCGCATATTCGAATATTAGAAACATTATTAACTTCTTTCGTAATCAATAAAGCGTGATTTAAAATGGAAACAAATTATTAGTTTAATATTATTAGTTTCAATTTCCAATTTAATTAAAAATTTAATACAAATATTGAACTAAAGTCTACAATTCACTCTACACATCCCCAATGAAGGTAGTAACGGAAATATAAAAGAAAAGGTAGCAACGATAAATATCCCTCAAGGATAGTATACGAAAAGTAATAATGTAATAAACAATTTACAAACTAATCTGTTTAATGTAAAATATGAATGAGATAAAACGAAATGACAATTTATTAGCCTACTATCCTAATTTAATGAAATATTATAATTTGAAGGTATATTCTTAAGCAGAAATCCCATAAAATTAAATAACGAATATAGTTTAAAATACAAAACTATAGTAACATTCCTAACCGTTATTTACAATTACGTTATTTATATGATATTAAAGGAGATTAGGCTGGCGCTACTAATGACCGGACCTAAACTATGCCCCCGAGAACTTACGAGGACAAAACATACACGCGTGCTAAAATTAACTCGGAATATCTCCCCGCCTAGACCCTTTCTTTCATATACTTGCATAAGCGTTGCAACTTTACAAATAAAACCATTTCATTCTTATATTCTCATATATTTTATTACATTTAAGAAGAAAGACTTTGATGTCTTAAAACCGAACGGTTTTAACAATAATTACAAAAATAATAAATTGGATGTATTCATTAAAGAATTTCAGAACAAATTTGCGAGTAATATAGTAATACAATAATAACAGTTTATAATTTGTCACACTATGTCATCGAAACAAAATTTAATATACCTACAATCCAAAGATATGCATACCATAAAATGTAAAGATCAATCTGAAGAAAATGTTTATCCATCTTCAAGAATTTACCCCAGGTGGCATCTGAGCGCAGGACAATTTATACAATTCAAATAAAGGTAAAAGACCTTTCTCATCTCTAAAAGCAGAACTACGCAACTCCAACACAACTACACTTCTACGACTTCGCTAGTCACTTACAAATTTATAACAACCGATACAAGTCAAAGGAAAAACGGTGGAAACAATATACAATACGAAAGTCACTGGGAGGGCTATAAAATGTTCCGAGCGGGCGTTCCCTTAGGGACCATGTACCGAATACGGAAGTACGATGTCGAACGAAGCTCGGGGACATCTAAATAAAACAGATGCAAAGCCACTCAGGAGATACTGGACCGTTCTCTTGTGATGTGGTTACTATTTGCTGTTGTTTAGATAAATTTTGTCTTTAATAAATTTGTGGGCATAGAAGACCCCTCAAGCCGACTTTTGCCATCCAGATTTTTGATTATTTCTGTGATTGGTAATTAGCGCGAAATTTATTTATTGTGTCCTAATAATTTGTATTTGGCTGGAGCGACATTTATAAATAAGGTTAGCTCAAATACGACACTTTTTTATATTTTTACGTTTATTCTATAAATTATAATCTCTCAACATTAATTATCACTGTATAACACAAACATAGTTCTGTAGACTAAAACACAAATATAAAAAAACTTTAAACAGATTAGCATTTTTTGTGTCTGTACTAAATCGTACATGCTGAAGCCGTAGTTACTCCAAATCAATAAGTGTTCTTTGTCAAAATCACAACTGACTAGTGGTAATGAACAGGTTTTGTTTCTAAAATGTCGTTATATATTAATTAATTCTAGAGGATGAAGAAAACCTTTTCTATAACAAATCATAGATAAGTAGATTTTTAATATCACTAAGAAAAGAATTACAATAACAGGCTTGGTTTGACCAAAGATACCAATGTTGTTTTTTTGGTAAATTAGTTTCTTTTACTTCTATTTCCAAATAGTAAAGTAAAGCACATCGCAAAGAATGAAGAGAAAACAACACAGCTATAATGTTCTTTATCCAAACCTAAATAAAGAAAAATAATAATCTAATTATACTTTCGAATGAAGTTCCAGGATAAAACGGATATCAGGAGGCAGCCACTGCATTTTGTTACACTAAGACGTAGTGATACTAACAACTCGAATCTATAAATAACATTCAGTGAAGTGTTATAATATCCAACATTCAATGATTTCGCAGAATAATAAAAGAAATTTTTATTTCCTCAACGAAAGTCACCATAGCTACTTTATTACACTGCGTTCAAACAAAACCTTACAAATTGAAAAAGTACGAGGAAGTCCTTAAGCCACAGAGGAATCTATGTCGCGACGCATAATGTATGAAAACTTGAGAATCTAGATTACTTCACGAACTCAACGCGATTATAGGGGTCTTATCGACTTTCTTACAGTATTTGAGCTGTAAAAAGTTTAGCCCTTTCCACTGTAACATGTGTGCTCCTCTACAAACTTAATGATGCATTTTGCGCACCTCCAAAAACAAATTATACTCTTTTTGTACAGTGGCATTAAAAGCGATAATTGCGTGGACTTTGTGATATCACACGTTTTATAACTTTGTAAATACAAATTCGCTTCGTATCTCGTCATAACGTTTTACTGTCGCGTTACATATACGTGCATAAGTACCTAGAAGTAGCTTAAAGTATGAGAATGCTCCGGAAATTGGCTACGCTGTAATCTGTACTAAACTCTACATAGCGCGTTTAATATGTACATGCGGTATTGTAACATGTAATACACGCATTTCAATAATGCTTGGAGAGCATAAAACTTGCCCTAAGTTTCATTTAGATGCAATTTTATTACTTATGTAGAAGGAAGACGGGCTAAAACTGCGTGTGCCTAATGGAAAGGCTTCTAATTTACATATAGTACTCATCCGGTCCGCAGTTACCAAGTGCTTACCCGAGACGTTAGGCAATGACTTCTGGGATTTGGACAAGAGAATAGGTAGTTAGGTTTTTATAAGTATATTACGTTAGATCCGCTAGTGTTTGCCTATAATCCTTTTTTCCCAACATTATCTAGTTTGGCTAATATAAATCAAAAAGTAAGCTTAAAAAATCGTGAACACTAATTACACAGATAATATTTTTCATTATCACATTATTTCCTATTTGTGAAAAAATATTTTATTTAAAGAATATTTTTCAATTTAAAAAATTATGTACATCTATTCCCTAATCGATTTATTCCGATTTTTATTCGAATTACGCATCTGTGTCCGTCTTTATAGTATAAAATTTGACTATAAATTCAGACCAATTAATTGACGACAAAATTTCCATTAATGAATGTACATAAATTCAGAATGGAATGGAACAAAGAATCAATTAGCTTGTAAATCTCTATTGATTAACTGCGAAATGGAATAATATCGTAATTTCTTCGAATAAAATCCCAATCATACCCTTTGTTCGGTTAGGGGCGAATCTTAAAAACACTTTCGATTCTTCGATTACTTAAAACATTCCCCATTGAAGACTTTTCATTTGTGATGTTTAACCAAGGGATCGACTTTTCGATTGACTTGAGCAGTTCAAAGGGCGGAGGGCTGGCGAAATTAACGCAATGTGGGGTGTGCAATGAAGGAGCGAGATCTTCAAAGGCAAAGCGATTTCCCTATTTTCTTTCAAAATTGCACGTTACCAAAAATAACAATTGAGTAGCGATAGCGAACAGTAATAGGTCATAAGAGAAAAAACATACGCGAATTGAACGCAATGGGTTGCATCAAACCTTTATATGAGAAGGGAGTTACTTTATCTCCTGGCGAATACATGCAAAGTAATTTAAAAAAAGCAATGTGTTTAAAAATTTTATATAATAAGAACAATTCTTATAAAAAATTGAACAAAAACTATGAACAGGTACAAAATCAGAGTTTTCGCAGGTTGGAACTTTTTTATTTTAATGGTACCAACATCGAAGCTTACAATATATAAAAAAAAACAGCTGATAATAATACGTACAAAAAAAGGTTCGCGTCCGATTGAAAAACTGCTAATCTTAGATTAAACCACAATAATGTACAATATTTTTTTTGAAATTCACTTTAGATTTAAATTTGACATTTAATGATTTCAATAGGTTGGATTCGATCCCCAATGAACTTGGGCATTACGTAATGAAAAACATTGAGAATACCGTTTTCGAAAATATATGACGACCTCTTAACCGAATTTTGCAAGGGTGCTGGAGTATGATTGTGAATCTCTGCTTATGAGAGCCCCTGAGTTGGAATGGGAACGTAAAATTTTTGTTTAAGTCAATTTTTTAAACACTAGATTTACCGACACATTTTTATGGTTTACTTTTCGCGTCTGTATTAATTCTTTGCGATATTTTGTTCTTATTTTTCTTGCTTAGGAATAAAATGTATATAATACTGTTGCCAGAGGCAGTATAAAAATAGAAAAAGTCAAACGCGTATTAGTATACGAAACATTTTATCTTGGGTCGGTCTCTCAAATTGTAGGGTCCGGTAGATCTAGTGTTAAACATTTCATTTTGAGAATTCATTTCATGTTGTTACATATTTATGGTGCTGGATAACATTGTATAATTCTATGTTTTCGATAAAAGGTACCATTTTATTATTTAACAGTATAATTTTCAACGAGTGGATTTATTTTTCTGCGCTACTAAAAAACGAAATTAACTTTAATTTTTAGTATGTAACCACTGACTAAGTTTATTACCGATTTATGTAGTAAATAAAGATAAAATACTAAATAATTTAACTGCTTCCATGGTGCAATGGTTTACCGCTTGTTTTTTAACGCGGAGATCCTGGGTTCGGTTTTTTGGCCACGGCAGAGTCTGGATGGTGATAGTTTTTCGAACCCGCTTGATTAGCAACGACCCCTAAAGTCAATCTGCTACCATAACTGCATCGTTGTGTTCTGTCAGTCACACGTGTAAGACAACAAGAGCCTGAAGTATCCTGGGTAATAAACGCTTCTTCTAACTTCTTCTGCTGCTTCTAACGATCCTATTGTTAGTTAACATCAAGTGAAATCTGGGTCAAATGTTCAGCCTTGACCGATGACCTATGACCGACATTCAAAACATCAACAGGTTGACGACTTCTTTTTTTTTCTAATCTAAGAATAGTAGGAAGAACGCAGATTAAAGGAAGAGTAGAAACTTGCAGTTTTACAGGTTTTCAAAACGTAAAACGCTTTTCTAACATATAAAATATGTCTTCTGCGTATTTTAAAAGCATTGAAAAGTCACGTCCTTGCAAAAAAAAGTCGTTTTAAACGAAATGCACCCCACATTTCGTTAATGCATCTCTCCTTTGATACTGCCAAGTCAATCGGAACGATATCCCTTTGTTAAACATCACAGATAACTACGTATGCATGTATATAGGAGAGAATATTATTTTTCGCGCTTCGTTTGCTAAGAAGATTGGCGCGCATCTGCGCTGTAAATTCGGTGTAATGCTGATGGGAGTGATTTTTGCAGGTGGTCGGAGATTTTTGTTCGTTTTCATTTTTTATTCGATCTACTTTTTTTTTTTTTAATATTCCAAAGCATTTTCATGTTACATTAAGTAAATTTTAATTTAATGTTATGTAACACAGTGACGGGTTTACGGATTGGAACTAGTCAGTGTTATCCAAAAGAGATAATAAAAAAAAACAAATTTTGGATATGGATGTGGCAAGAATTGGATAGCTAACAACGCACTTATTCTAATCAAATGAAAAAAAAAACGACATTACAGAATTTTTAGTATTGATATGATGTGTTCATTTTGAACAGTCACACCAAGAGACTAAACTTAAACACTGATCGTCCTTTTTACTATTTGGCCATAAATAGGGCCTTTTAAAAATACCAGTACGTATTAATTCTCAACACATTAGACATATTAAAGAAAACTAGTTTTACTTGTTCAAGCGTTGTTAGCCTAGTTTAATCGATTTCTTTGACGACTATATCCGTCATTGATAAAATAATACGAGTGATGAAAGTAAACATTTTTCAACACAGTTTTGATTAAACAGTTTGTGTAATATAAATAATGATAAGTTTAATGACGATGACGTTTAGTGTTTAAGTATGTATAATTTATATAATTGAGGAGAAAAAAATTAATATATATAAATTATCTTGATACATTTAACTGGTTAATGATAGTTTTCGTTGAGGCGTATATACTCATTGTTATTATGAATATTGCTGATCTTCGTTGAGATAATAAGGTAAAGTAAATTTATATGTATGTGCATATAACCTCATATGCAGCAGAGATGCAAAACTCAGTTACACGACGGTCAGTACTTTGCCCTAAGCTAGACGTCGACGTAATCTAGACAGCTGACAGTAACAGTGCATGCACTGAAATATTATAATTACAGCCAGTGTACGCAATAGCAAATGAACAACGTAGGCAATCCTTTGTGTAGATCTTTTTTGACTGGCTACAATGGAATCCTTAATAATTACCGCTACCAAAACTATGAATAAATATGAACAAATCATTATTAATATTTAATTACGTAGAATTCTCACCTCATGCTTGCCATATTACTAAAAGTATGTACAGAAATTGTAATTCCTTTGTTATTTTTTTACCTTTTAATTTTATCGCGCTTATTTGTGTTAAAAATACCTTAATGAAAAATGTATTTTCCCCGTTTACCGAAAGAGAAATTGACGGCATTAAACTTTAAAGGTCGTTCTCTGTATTTCAGTATAAAACGTTTTTAATTTGTCAACCAATGGAATATTAATCATCTTTCATGTATATATTAGAATTAAATAGTTTAGAAATAATAAAAAGAGAGCTAAATTGATTCCAAAAGATCGACAATGCAGCTGTCATTATTTCGAATGTTGGACCGCCTACGGACGACGGTGAACAATTTCGATCCATGAATGGCTTATTCACCAACCACCTTTAAAAACAAATAATTAAACGATGAATTCATATTAACACAGCAAAGTATTTTTTGATATATCAAAGTGAAAATTTAATTTTCATTAAATTTTACGCAACAATAATGTGATTTAAACAAGTGCCTGTGTTTAACTGTAATTTATTGTTTTACAAAACTTCTTAAGCTAAATCTTGTTGGACGTCAACTCGCCGAAGGAGTTTTGTTTAAACCGTGAAAGGAAACTCGTAAAAACTACATGCTATGGAACTTGAATATTTAAATTATTAAGATGGCGTAGCACTCGCTCTTAAGCTGAAGAAAAATATTAAGTATCCTTTAGATATTTTTAAAAGGTGGGATAAAATTCTGGATATACTTTGTAATCGAATGCATAGTAGTGACTTTTGATAGTATTATAATATATTAAAAATTTATAATAAAAGATTTACAGTGTTTAATCGCAAATATAAAAGATTGTAGTGAATATATTATTAAAATAACATTTTTTAGTTAAAAGACTAATTAATAATAGGTTAATTATGAAGTACGCTTATTATAGATAAATAATGTAATAAATTTTCCATCTACTTTTGTATTATTTGAATTTGTATACGAAAATTGTGCGAAAAATTCTAAATGATTTTCTTTACTCCACGTTTATTGAATTTGATGTTTTTACTTGCTCGAAAGTCATTATGCAAATGGTGTAAGCGTCGTTTCTCGCTACACTCGCTACCCACGACTCGTTGCTAAGTACTGGTCCGTCTTTGTTTTTTTCTAATTGAAAAGCGATTTTCACATTGACGCTTTAAAAGCCAGTGACTGCAGTACCGATGAGCGGACGCCAATTACGAGGGCTGTAAGATTGTTACGAAAGTGACAAGCGGTTGCGGACAAATTACTTTAAAAGATTTTTTTGAGTGTCGAAAAACATTGATTGTGAGAAAACATTTTACTTGAATAATTCCTTAAGTTGGTCATTATTGAATGCAATCAAACTTGTATAGCTATCACAGAATCTGAGAGAGACGGAACAAAAGTTATATCCGAGTTTAGATTACTCATAGCACATTACTTATCACCACATTGTATTAAGTAAGTATTTTAATATAAAAATTAGGATTATAGGACAGGATAATCAGTATCTGATTTTTATCAGAAATTGTGTGTTCATGGAATAAAAGCGCATAACATTACACTTCAAGATGAACCTGAAAGCAATTCTGTATTGGATTTTGTAATTTGAGTAATTTATTAGTGACACAATGTATTGGGCTAATGAGTTATTCAGTAAATATTTACCGCCATCTTTTACCAATACGCTTCAACCGCATCTTTGCCTCAGTGCTAATTGAAGGCATTACAATGCAATGTCTGCTGAGACAGCAATGTTTCCATTCCAACAGCTCGCGTTCACGAATCACTGAATAAATAAATAGCTCTTAATGGGCCTCTGCGATCTGTCCGTGCTGAGGGTTGATTACAATTTATGAATACTGTCTGCCGATTTCAGTATTGGTTATTAATACACGTTTCATGTATCGCAGCAACTTAGTTTCACTAAGATATTTTTTAACATTTCCCACTGTTCCACTTTTATATCTCCATTTTAAGTAACTTTTTTAGTATCTACCTTTATTACATTTTTGTTATACGTAACTTTTATACCAATCTTCTTTATGTCCCTCTCTGATCAAAGTAAAAGAATATTCTTAAACTGTAACTTTGAGATTAAAATAAAAATTTAAGTGTATAAGTGAATAAAAGTTATACGTATTTAAATATAGCCATCCCTCTCTATCATTACAGCTTTACGGACGAGTGCACTAAAGTCATTTTATAGCTCGTCTTCCTCTATAAAAATGTTATGACACGCTTTATTGCATAAAAACGAGGTAAAACGAAGACAGTAGACATGACAAGCTGTGTTTTATATCAGTGTACGGTGCTGGGGCACGCGGAGTTTACGCAAATGCATGGTTTTACTATCCAAATATCAATTTCTTCATAAAAACGTTACGTATAGATATAGATATGTGCAATAAAAGATTGACAAGGCCATATCTGATAAAAATATTATATAAAAATTTGTTGCTACGTAATGGCACATTAAAACACGACTTAGCACTTACTTTCAAGGAACAAGCTTGTGAACTACTTGAAATTGGTATAAAATATACTTCGTAGGACGTATGAGTCGTTGTCAATTATTGGAAAATAATTTTACATCATCCCCGGAATGTGCGTAAAATTTCATACCAATAACTGTTTAATTTGAACCACTAACTAGATACACTTAAGCTTAAATAAAAATAATAAAGTGAACAATTCTGCTGACAGATAAAACAAAAAAACTTATTCTCATCTTTCTAATTTATTACATTGTTTGAATGTAACGTCATAATTACATTATTTTCTAGTAACTTTGACACAAAATTTTGCAATCTTCTTAATGGGACTTTGGAACAATGTTTATTATCTTATTATAATTAATTTCATTACTTAAACGATTTACATGATGTGCCAATTAATTAAATAATAAATTAATGCCAACTATAAAATTATGTTTTATTACAAAATGTTTCGAAAAAGTAAATCTACAAATTTCTCAACTTTATGAAATATATAAATAAAGTAGTATATTCATAAGGAAGATTAGTTTTATGTAATTATGTGGACTGATAACTTGTCCATATACATCTTTTTGTATCGCCTTAAACAAAAGTTAACTATCCTATCTTTAACAAAATTCTTGTTTTTGTGTACATGTTTTAAAAAAAATATATTAAGGTACGATCAGTAGTATATCTAGTTAAAGGTATTAATGCACATTGTTTTGTATATAGGACAGATTCCGTGCCAAATAGCATCCTCTGTCATAATATTAAAAATCTAATTTCAATGCCAATCTAATAAACGAAAAAGCTCTGTGTGCACCTATATTTTAAAGTGCATGTTCTCTGCCACGGATAAGTATAACAAAGAATCCAATAATTTTGGTTTAACTTTTGCTCTACATGAGCACCTCACCGATATAAACCTCAATATCACAGAAAAGGTGTTCAATGTTCACCAAAGCTATTTCCATAACTCGCTCGGTAGCAGTCTTAGCCTCGTAGATTTCGCTACGAGCGTAGCGGCGAATCGTAGCCGGTGCTACTATGGACCACGTTATAAATATTTCAGTACAGGAAATTATACTCCTAGCAATACAGTGCCTGTGCATTTGAATGGGAAACGATATTTGCGTTTAAGCTGACTAGATCCTTTTCGTTATTTAGCTTTTGTAGCAATGTGGCTTTGACTAACTGTTAACACAGCGTGAGCGTGGATTAAATTTGTGTCTACCATTTTGTTAAATATTTTCAACAACGACTTTATTTCATTTTGTGATTAAATAATTTAAATATGAACTAATTATGTAATATTTTTGAGCTACAATAATTATAAAACGTTCAAGCAATATTCATCAATACGTGATTTCAATGTTGTTATTATAATACTATCTGATTTTAATAAATAATGTCTTGACGCAATGATTTACCTTTCGCCTTGATACATGGAGGTTCTGGGTATGATTCTCAGTCACATTAGTAGTAAAATCGGGATGGTGGATGAGTTCCCATATCAATCTGCCGTTATAACAGCATTGCTGTGTTCCGACAGCCATGCATGTGAAACCCAGAGTGATCTATGTGAACGCTCTTTACTATCTACGGCGGCATTGTCACTTAACATCGCGTGAAGAGATTAGTGCTAGATTATTGAATACTAAAGGTATCATTGTTTATTATTTCTTGTTTTTACACGTATATTTGTGTTTATTCCTTTAAATGTATAAAATATTTCGTTCGAATTTAAACTTATGAGCGGTAGGTTTTGAATACAATAATTAATTATATAATAATAATGTAGCGGGAAAAAGATTACATTTCGTGGTGTATCATACAGACCTAGTACAGAATAGGTGGAACGCCGATACGCCGAGTAGCCGGTAACAACTGAATAAGAGTGGCTGAATATCGTATCCAGTGATTTGCATTTGAAAAGACCTTCAACAGATATATATATATGTATATATATATATATATATATCTGTTGTCTTATTATACATTATGTATTCCTTTAAGTTTAATTTTTAAGGTAAAGGAAAAGTTTTTAAGTATCCCATTCTATTCAACAATAATCACTTGAAATATTGATCATAACGACTGGTAACTACTCTTAAATTATGCAAGCGTGTCTAAGTACTGGCAGTATGCGCGCGATGCGTGAATACGGAATACGCCGATATACATTATTTATTTATAAAACCGTTGATACGGAAATTGCAGTTTTGTAATATTCAGTACAGATGCGGGATTAACGATCCTTTTTTAATTTACAGAATGCGAGCGTATTTTGTGAAACATTTATATGCATTTTCGTTAAATTTCTATTCAATTATTAAAACGCCATAATAAGATAAATATTTTTTGATCAATACAGATCGATTATTTTCGTTATTAAACAGTAAATATACGTATGTGTATGTATCCATTGTATTCAATAAGAATGAACAAAATCGTATGTTTTTTGAGTTAATTTAAGAATAAATATACAATCGAATTAAAATAACAAATATTGTAGTTGTGAAATTTTGTTTTCAAATGACTTCAAATTGTTACTAATGAGAACGGCGATTGCCGCTCGGGCATAAAGTTTGCCCTTTAAATACATACATATATATTATTACAATTTCTCAGTATATAATAAATTTTTTCGTGACTGTAATAGATATAATTTTTATGTTACAGTGCCATTTGCTCATTTAACTTTTGATAAACGAAAGTTAAAAATTTTACATTACTTATCAGAATTTTTATTTACAAATGAATAATTATAATAATAATCCTTTATATCTATTTTTCACATTAGTACTCCTTGCGATTATCTGAAGATCTAGGTAAGTGCTTTACCTTGAAGTAGGCCTATATACACCAGTGGAATTCCGCAGGCTGATGCTAATAACTTCGATATTAAATGTCTATATAACATTGACAGAAGTGTATATTTTATGTCTTACCGGTACTTAAGGTTGTAAATCGCTTAATCTTATGTCTTGGAACGAGCGTATCGGCTGCATAAAACTGGGGAGAGTGTTAGTAAGTTCGTTTGAATGATTCGACACCTCCCTTGAGGTTTCAACCCTTTCGGAGCCGCTCGAAGGGGCGCTCTATGATATAATTTTTAGCTGTTATTTTGAAGCTTTCAACCGGTCTGTGAAAAGCAATTTCTTTTATCATTTTTAATGGCCTCATTCTAAATAATTTTATTTATTTTTTAACATTTTGCTGTGAAATGTATCCCGATTACTTTTTCTTCCATTTTTCCGTTCATTGCATTTAGTAATTTATCTTCTTACATTATATAAATTTTGTTTTCATATAATCAAATAAATTTTACAAATAAAAGTTTCAAGTGCATATAGCTTAAAATTACTAAAATCTTTGTTACAATATAGATCATAATATAATAGTTTCTTCGCTCGTGTAGTGGTGTAAAGCAACAAGGTGGTAAAAATAGTTAAGACTCTGCTGTCGGCGTCGTATCGCGTGAAAAGCCTTCTTAAAACACTTCAGCAGACACTTTCATCGCTTCCAATCAAAGCGCGCGTTAAATATTAAAAGGTAGTTACGCTAATGAATCGTATCAGATTTTCCGCTCTCACTATGAATACCTCTTTTGGCCGGCTCCTCGGCAGTTTCTTAGCAAAGCACCCTTTTGTTTAAGTTTTTAGCTTGCATATATGAAAATAGTTGAGTCTTGTTGTCTGAACGTGGCAAACTTCTCGGCAAGTTTCGCTACACTGTTATTTAGTTGGTTATTTAAGGGCAATAGGTGTGTAATCTAACTTTTACGTTGTTTTAATACAACATGTAGCAAGTATGTTCTTCATAGTTTTAGTTTAATATTAAAGTTTTAAAATGTACAAACAATCATATTTTATAATGTTATTACTAAATTTGTAAAATTTATTATATTTGAATTTAATAAACCGTTTTTACTTTGAGATGTTATTAATTTTTGAATCAATTAGTTATTTAAATCATCCATCTTTATCATAGTTCCAATAAAATAACATTAAATGCAAACGTTTAAGTCACCTTATTGTTTTAATCATTTTGAATTTTCTCGAGTAGACGCCATTTGTTTTAACTTAACTTTATGTTAAAATCAAGTTGTGAATAACAATTGATTAACGACTCTAGTCCTTTTCATAGCCTATCAAAACAAATTAAGTGAAGTGAGTGGGTTCTTAAGATTAAACTTTAATCGAGCGATATTATACTTTGTTCAGTCATTGTTTACCGAGAATCAAAATGCAACGTAGTTTTTCTGAAAGTGGACCATTAATTCTTTTCATCAAAAATCGTCTAGCATAACTAAAAATTGAAAAAAACTACTCTTGATTAAGACATGCAAAATCGACCCTTTCTAAATAGAATAGAGTGGAAATATTACCATCCTTATATTAACCACTTTATATATTTTTATAGGACAATCTTTGATATGTATATACTATTTCTAATAAAAAAGTACGATCAAAATCAATTAAATTATTTATAAACTTTTAGAAGACTATTATTGTGGACTATCTCATTTTATGAAAATTGAACCAATCAATAAAATGTTGTCTATAAAAATATTCAGTTTTAACATTGAACTTTATTATTAAATGTATTAAATAAAATTTAGCAAATCACGTCAAGATAAATAATATAATCTTGTTAACGGGTAACAAAGGAGAATAATATAATTATTCGTTATTATAGAGTAAATAAAATGCGCGTTAAAATGTTCAGTTCACATACCATATATTTAAAATGAAACTCTATACTGCTTTGTAAGAAAATTCTTTAAAGTGAAGTATTCTATGTTTATTCATCCGTCAACCCAAGTATTCTTGCCTCGTCTTCAAGACATCTTTTCTTGTTCCCACTTTTTATCACTTCATGTTTCTTTGTGAAGTTTCATTTTGTTTATTTGCCAAAGATACCAATGTATCTGCTCCCGTAGGTTAACCAGCATGGTTAACAAGAGACTCTGATTCGATTCTGTGCCCACATGTGGTTGAAGTCGGATGGTTTATAAGATTTTTTTATTGTCAATACAATATAAGCAGTCGCGTGCTTACAGGTCAAGCGCGAGCGTTTAAGTACATATCAACATATGATTCTCAAGTTGTATCAATTCCGAAATATCACTGATCACAAGTGATTTCACCAAGTAGTAGCAAGCGAATTTTACTGTTCGCTTGCTACTACTTGGTGTACACAGGTGGAAACAGTGGCAATCATAGAGGTGGTGAGGATGAAACTTCGTGTTGATCCATGTACTACGATAGCGGAATACGAGTACAACGGCTGGAAGCAAACAGGTATCCGACCTACATGACGAGGAGCGGTCTACACAGCTTATTTATAATAATTTAGCTGTTATACTAATTAAATTCTATAACATATATTAATACAAGATATTCATTTCCGTCGATGGGTAATGTACTAAAGACAAACTCATTATGAATGTTATTGCATCCATATTCCAGAATTATCACTTTCATATCTTTCAAGTAATCTATTAAAACTTGTTTCCTAATATTATGTACTTTTTAATGTCTGGTTTAATTATTATAACTACTGCCTCGGTGGCGCAGTAGTTGAACGCATGCGTCGTAAAAAAAGTCTCGGGTTTGATTTCCGGGTTACGTATTGAGGGGAATCGGGATTTTTCGAACTCGCTTGGCTAGGTTTCACACTCAACGTCAATCAGCCGTCATAACAGCACTGTGATGTTCTGGCAGCCATACATGTGAAAGTACTTTAAGTAAAAACGTTTTAATATTTAAGGCCTCATTGTCACTTAACGTCATATGTCTTAAGAGGTAGTGTTAGTGTTAGCTAGTTAAAGCAAAGGTTGCTGGTAAAAAAATACAATTACTATTAAGAATCGAATAGAACACTGGACGCGTTCGTGGATGTTGTTACGTAAATTCACGTGTTAATATAACAGCGGCTTTATTATAATGTTACAATATTTATTTAATTTCTAAGAAATAAGCTTAGCGGTCTTATATTTGTTGACGTAAACAGCCCTAGGTCCGGTGTAAAATTCCACAGTATTTCCCGGCAATAAATTGGTTAAAGCTGCAATAATTTACTCCCTTTCGACACTTGTTTTCCGGTCATTGGACCGGCTTTGTTTGCGAAACGTGATCCTAATGTTGTTGTTGTTTTTTTTTCATAACATTTTCTAATAAAAATCCATAAAATTTCTTAGACAATTATATATTATTATATAATTGTCTCGAATTTACCACTAGATATATACACGGATATATTTTCATGGTCTTCTTTTCAAGTCTGTGGTAATTTTGTGTATTACTCTGCTTATTTGTCCTGTTTTTCAATAAATGTACGGAGAAATGTTGCCATGAACTTTTAAAATACAAAAAAGTCAATTGAATTTTAGTATACGAAAATTCTCATCAAAGTTTGTTCCGGCAAAATAATGGGTCCGGTAAAAATTTGAATATACGTAAAATAAACTCATTAATAAAATAATTTTACTTACTAAAAACTAAACCTAAATGTAACATTGAACTAAGTTAAAGTGAAAATTGTTATGCTGCTAATTTAATTAATAAATTTTCAAACAATGTACCAATTTACAATGTTTTTCAATTGACTACCCTAAACTAATACAAACTATATCTAAAATAATTAATCACTTGTTTGGTATATTGCATAAATAATAGTGACATAGTAACGTAACTAATGCTCTTCTGCTGTTTATAACAATGTTTATTTTTTATTTCATCAATGGATTAACATTTAGCTTCAATTTCATCCGATGATAAATGACGAAGAAGCGAAGTGAATGAATCTGTTACATGTTTGACGGAACACAAAACAAAGGCTCGCCTTAAGGAATTTTAGCTAGCCAGGTCGGTTCCAATAATCCTATTACCACACCAGCTTCAATTCTCATGTGGCATCGGAATAGAATTCGGGACCTCCGCAAGCAGTAAACTATTAAGTCAAGAGGTGGAGACAATATTGAAACATTTCACTGCACAAATAATAATTTTAGCCGATATTGTATATAAATAAATGCAAATAGAATCATTTCAAGATTCTAAAATCTTACGTTTAATTTAAAATACATTACACACAAACAATTTAAATACTATCCATACTTAACGCAATTTTTTAAATAACAGTTTTAATTTATTTGGATTAAACATCAAATTTTAAATTTTACAACTTTTGAAATAAAAAAATATATGTATTATGACAACTTTTATGGAATAATTCACCTGCATATGTGCACACACGCAAAGTAGAACACCTTCATCTAGAATAAATTTTGATAGTCTATTGGGGTAGTTCAGGATAGTCTGGTTTAGACTATGGCACGTTTTTCACGGAGAGTGAAATGTCTACATACACTTGTATCACCGCCAGTATATTGTTCTAAAACGTCTGTATTTCAAAATTGTGTTTATATAACATTATTTATTTCATAAAAGTATCATGTAATGTACAGCTAATATTTAAAAAGACGTCATCCAACAACGTAACGGATGCCAATGTTTTCTCATGCATCTTTCGACCATGCAAATATTTTTTACATTTATATGAAAAAACCCTATCCCATTGGACGATAAATAGGAAACAAATTTTGAATCTTTTAATTTTCATTCAATTTTCGTGTAATTTAGACTATATATTTAAAAAAAAAAAACGGCAGTGTATATCTTAAAGTTAATCCACCAAAATAAAAAAATATTTTATAAAATTGAACAAAGAAAAAAAAATTTGCACCTGGTTATATTTTCTGTTCGAATATTGTGTAGGTTTCTATTTATTCACGGTAGTAGTTTTTGGAAAAACACTTGTTGAGGATTGTGTTTTCAGTTGCCGTAAGTATTAAATGTGTGTGTATACTCCTATTTATTTTAAAGTTATGTTTTCAATCAATTGTTTACGCTTTAAGCTAAAGGCTATTTTTGATTTTAATGACATTAATTCTAATTATGTCTAACTAGATAATACGTTAAATTCGAACGTATCTAGTGTATATTTAATTCAAATTAAAGAATAAACATTCCAATGACATCACACGAAACATGATTTTAATTAATCTTAGTACACTTTCAACGTGTTTCTGTTACTTACTTACACTAGATAAAACTTAGATTGGCTAAATTGTTCTTGAGTTTCGAACGGGAAACTTTCCTTTGTTATCGACTGCGGCGGCTTTATCTCGAGCAGAAGAGTGCTGTAATACATTGTCTGTTTTATACGTGTTCCTAACAAAACTTCATTGCTCATTTTAAGTTGCATTGAATTGCAATGTAACAATGGATCTTAAGTGAATTAAGATTACTTTTTGAAGTCTTTTGTGTAAAGTATTTTTTTTTTCAATCTTTCCTAATCCGGGGCTTTTGGCCTAAAAGAATATGTCAGGCCTATAAATAAAAATTGCGATAAAATCTAATAACACATAATATAAAAAGGTGCAAATCAGAAAAAAGGAAATAAAAACAAAATAAATAGCGTAAGGCTGTTGTTAATATATTAAAATATCACGTGCTGTAATGGAATGTGGTTCAGGTAGCATCAATTCCAAAGCACCTACATTGTACCTATTTATGTTATATCTTTGCATGAACAACCTGAGTGTAGTAATTTTGTTGACAATACTATACGCAGTATCGATTGATGCCGATATAATAAATTAAATTTAATTTAATATTATGCGTACAAGAAAGCTGTAGGTTCTATATTTTAGTTCCCAGATTCTGGATGCGGTATCCCCGAGTCAAATAAAGCTATAACAGTTGTCAATAAGTCCAACAGCAACTATCATTATTGGAATCTGAATAATGCAAGATCCAGAGAACATATATTTTTTTTAATATTTGCTTTACAATGTTGTTAATTGTTATCTAAATCCGGAAAATGTTCAAAATATAATACAACAAGAGAAATAAATGACAAAAGTAATTTTTAACAATATCGTGTCCGACAAGTTAAATCTGATGCACTTAAAGAGATTAATACAAAACAGAACGCTTCCGCAAATCTCCGTTGGACGGTGTGTACGTAAAAAATCGGTCATCCAAAAAATTCGAGATTTCGTTGACAGCGATAAATTGTTTAAAAGCGTCAATAATTTACTTCGATTTCGACAGTTGTATTCCGTTCGGAGACTTAAAAATATTAGTCCCGAAATTGTGTTTATTTATTGAACATATTTATACCTGTATTTATGATTCTATTTGTTTTCTCCAAATAGCCGTACTAGGCAGGAGCCGTACAGTACGTAACGATACGAACGTCCGGAACGATACTTTTTAATTTAATGTCGTGCATACGTATTGCTTCGTGAATCAGAATGCAGTAACTGGCAATTATTTTTTCGTGTCAGTTAACAGTTTAGTTTATTAACGCTCTAGTTCATTCTTTCAATTGAAAAAAAAAAATTATTACTCCTATTACACAGTGTCTTGTCGTTATCTATTTGTTGTTTCTATTCATTGCACGGAATAAATGTTTGTGGTAAAAAGTTCTCTTTCAATCACATATTAAAAGATTGGCAATCATCCAGTATATCGTCGTAGAATACAGCGGGCGGAATAAATACGAACAATTTTTCGGAACACTTCCCGTGTAAATTTTCATATGGATTGCAAAGCGATGCGACCTTCGATAGGCTAGATTGTCAAGGCGATCTCCATTATACGCTGTCAAAGCAGCTGGAATTGAGGTATGCCCGTCCACAGACAGGACTTATATTCCACAATGGGTCAAACTTATGTCTTTTAAAACAGTAGTTACTTGTAAACTTGCTGACAGTTATGCATCGCCATATGTCCTCTAATAAATAATAATAATCATGACGTCACCATTACATTAATATGTCAAGTTATGATTCCATTTGTATTTCTACGAAATATAAAAATTTACTTTTTTTCATAATCTGAGGAACTCCTCTATCTTTGATTGTGATTTTTTACATGAAACGTAAAGATTTGCAGGAACTTTTACAGCTAAATGGTATGCGATAGAAACAGATTGGCGTTGAGGGTGGTAGCCAGTCAGGTGGATTTGAAAAACCTTACCACCATCCAGACTCTACGACTACCGTGGCCTGGGAATCGAATGCGGGAGCTCTACGTTACAAGACAAGCGAGTAAATCACTGCACCATGGAATATAATGTTTTCATGCTATTGCTTTGCGGCACAAATATTAGAAGCTCTTGTAAAATTTACCTAACCAGTCATTGATAACCTAGACCTATGATCAATAAAAAGTCAATGCATCATTTCAGCAATAGCAGACGGCAGCAATAGCTGATATTTTATTTATAAATGTTGAGTCTTGGTTAGTTTGACCAGAACATTCACGATAAATTGCGTTTCAAGTAATATTTCGTTATTCAATTTTAAAGTCGTATTTTTTATTTCACAAACAACAAACAATCGAACAATCGATGTGCCTTTACAAATGATATTCACATTTTTAATATGAATATCATTTGTAAAAGTACATCGCCATTTCCACGTGCAAATAAAGAGTATCATTATTTTAAGAGGGAGTTTCGATTATTTACAAATGTTCCGTGCAGCGTCCTCAAAGGATTAAATTTAAGTCTGGTTATATTTTCAGACGCTTGAGCTGAAAACTTTTCCTTTGTCGTGTACGAGTGAGCATACAAAGATCCGAAACGTTTATTTATCTAGACGATGGAAGAGAAAGATATTTCAGTAAACACCGCTCATGCTCGCGCGGTTTTTAAGTTTCCATATAATTTAGACGCTTAAAGAAGATCATTTTCACTTGTGTTTAAGTTTTAGAAAGAGTTTTTGCTATATTTCATTTATCTTTTTACCTAAGCTGTTATTAATATGTAGTTATAAAATATTTAAATCAGCAATGGGCTAACAGTTCATTGTAAGTTCATAAGATATTAAGTTAAAATGAGGCCCTAGATGGTGAAGCGAGTTCACGCAGGATATTTGTGGCTTTCACATTTAAAGCTGGTGAAACACAGCAATGCTGTTATGGCGGCATATTGACATTAAGGGTGGTAGCTAGGCGAGCGGGTTCAAAAAACCCTATCACAATTCCAAATCCAGTAAACATACGGCCCGGGAACTGAACAAAGGACCTTCGTGCTACATAACAATCTGTAAAACACTGCGCCACGGAAGCAGTAGATACGTTAAAGTATAACAAAGCGGAGAAAATGTACAGAAATCTGCATTATCTTTTGCAGTACTTATAATATTTTCAATATTCTTTTATAAGTTATTGTTTTAAAAATAAAACAAAAATTAATTTGTTAATTTCCGCTTCGATT
This sequence comes from Pharmacophagus antenor, assembly GCA_018245475.1. Taxonomy (NCBI): domain Eukaryota; kingdom Metazoa; phylum Arthropoda; class Insecta; order Lepidoptera; family Papilionidae; genus Pharmacophagus; species Pharmacophagus antenor. The sequence goes on from DWQX01001047.1 coordinate 24,260, forward strand.
AATCGCAAATACTGACAACGTCGAGCGGTCGAACCCGTAACATCTCCATGCCACGTGTAGTGGCGAAACGCGTTGATATTGTATATTAGTATTATTTGTGATTAAACAAAGCGGAAATTTGCCAATTAATCTTTGTTTTATTTGGATATGGAGTTCCCCAAAGTGATGCTTGAATATATACATTATAGTGATTGTTCTAATAATATTATTATTCGAAATACATAGAATTACAGATGATTTTATCCAATTAACTAATATGGTATACTCGATACAAATTTCTATTTACACCCCATATACACGCATCGTCCAGTTTCAAACGTGCAAGTTAATGGTTTGGGATTGACCATTAAGTCTCTGCAATATACGAGTACAATAATTTTTATTATTAACATATCATCGCGACGTGTTGTAATGTATGTAAAATTTTATCTGTTAACATTCAGTGAGAATTTAGTTTGATTTGTGCATAAGTATGTTTTGGGAATTGCTTCATTTTAACATTAGATTTGCCGTACTCGTCATTTTGACGAACCAACTTTAGATAAAAACCTCCGTATACTGATATGAGTTTGAGTTTTTTATTTATTTTTCTTCTACTGTCTCTGGCAACATTTTTCTATACATTTTATTGCAAAAAGAGAAAAATAAGAACATAATAATGCTCAAAATTAGTACAGACTCGAATAGAAAACGATGGAATTGTCGGTAAGCCTAGTATTGAGAATATCATAAAATTTTTGAAACTACGAGATTTGATGGTAAAAAATATATATTACACAATATTAGTCATAAATAAAACGTACAGTGGAAGATTGCCAATCAACCAGATGGTGCCGACGGAATTTTGAGTTGAGTTGTATATTGAAATATGACGATTAAAACTGATTCTACAGTTCCTATTTAATACAGAAAATTTGAATGTAATAACTATATAATGATATTAGATAATAGAATACGATATTTCAATGGATATATTCGAAACATTACGTATTTATGTATATACGCATATTGTACGCACTTACATACGGTTTGTATCAGTCTACCACATCACCCTCGTCTAGGATCTTATTTACCTACTGTTGGGGTAGTTCAAGGCAAACTGGGGCTAGTGACAAAGGTTTTGTTGTTGGCTTAAAGTGTAAAATTTTACATGTATGCGTTACCTCACTTTTCATCGCGTCGGGTGTTTGTCAAGCTTTGAATACTTTTTTTAATTTAACAGCTACTCGTTTAGTAACCGTTAAATTATGTGCGTTGGTATATTTTATATTAATATTTATATTAAGTAAATATTTACGATATGGTGTAAAAGCTTATCGTAGATGAGGGCAGACTAATCTCATCTCATCATAAGTTAATAGTAACATTAATGTTATTGAATAAATTGACGTATTACATCAAAGGACCTGATTTAAATCGTTAGGTGTGGCTTAATTGAATATGTAAGTAAAATATTTTTAGTTGCCTTCAAATTATATGATTTGACAAATTGAAACCTATACCAATAAGATGTTATATTCTGATAAAACTTTTTACAGATTTTCAGTCCAAAAAAAACATACTTCGATAATTATGTTTCCAATAGCTGTATTATTAGCAATAAGCTGTTTGATGATTAGTTAAAAACACAAATAGAGAAATGAAAAATTAAACAAAAAGACAAAAAATTTACCTAATTTCTGCTGTTTTAACCCTTTGCGGACGAGAGGCGACTGTGGATCGCCACGATGTTTCGTGGGGGAGAACGAGTGGCGTGTAGGAGGTGTAACGAATTGAGATTGTAATTTAGTCGCAATATTCGTGATTAAAAAAGCAGAAATTAACAAATCATTTTTTGTGCTTGATTCATGGAGGTCAGCAAAGTATTGCATGGATGAATAAATTATATGAAAAATTAAACGTTACTTATTGAATACACCAGAGGCCTTTTGCCAGAATCATGATAAATTTAAGAATCATTATAAATTTAATACCACAACCAGTTGCTTTGTACATGTTAATTTACGATGCCGGAACATGGATCACACTGACTAGTTCTTTGCAGTATTTCTTTACCCGGAACACAGTGAACTAATTAATCTTCTCCGCACGTAGACTTTGCCGCTCTTCATTCGACCGCATTATGTGCATTGTGCGGTCAGAGTCTGGCTGCAATTCTTATTGTTAGTACATTGCTTCCCATTGTTAAGTCTTACTAACCAAGATTAATCGTACCGTAAGGAATGTATACATAAAATGTTTACATTCCTTGCCGTTGTAGCGTAGTGGAGGCCCCAGATTCTAATCCTGTGCCGCAAATTGCAAACATAACAACTTTACTATACATATTTCGGGACTCATACATATGAGAACCACTGTATTTAGAATGAGCAACCTTCCTCATCTAATACCACATAGTCACATAACATCATGTAAAATAGAGGTTTATTGTTCACTCATTATTGTTAAATAAAAATGTTTCGCAGCGTCGTTACATAATTAATTATAGATTTATTTTACACCAGTATTAAGATGAATAACATGTCGCCTGGATAACGTTGCTAAACGTTTTATTTTTTACACAATACTTTATCTCGACATCCGGGGGAAATTTATTATTTTCGTAAACATTTCCCTAGACTTATTCCAAAACATTTAACTTAAGTAGGGTAATATTTTGTATGCTTAAACTGAAAACTTTTTATGGTCATATCAAATGCTGAGGGTGCCGGTAAATTTGCTTAGAGGATGTATCCTGAAATTTTACAAGGTCTATTCGTCAATAGAAAACTCTAATGTATACTATTTTTTTTTATCTTTAAAAATATAGATAAGAAATACCCACACTAGAATTATTTATGACGATGATAAAGAAAATCGAGAAAAATAAAATATATTAATGAATTGTCATTTTTCTAGATTTTATTATTAATATTAAGCATTTATAAAATAAGTTCATATAAAAAATAGAACCGTTCTTAACTACCAAGGCGAAAGAACTATTCAATTAATGATTGCAATTAAAATATCGAAATTTTTGCCTACTTAACCCACATCACTGTTTGTAATATACAACTCGAATGTTTTTAACACGATATTATAGTTTAGGCCTCATTACAGCTTTTCTAAGAAGGTTCGTATTCTTGGTTTCTTATCACCAAGTATTGATCTATATTGTAAGAGTTTTCTGCCTCTGTGGCACAGTGGTTTGCCACTTGCTTTATAATGCGGAGGTCGCGGGTTTGTTTCTCAGGTCACTGGCGTAGTGGAGACAGGATGATGGTAGTGTTTTTTGAGCCCGTTCGACTAGCTACCACCCTCTATGTCAATATGCCACCATAGTATTCAGGCCAGAAGTATTTCGGATGAACACGCTTCACCATCAACAGCCTCATTTTCACTTAACATTAGTTAAAATCGAAATCAAATGTTAAGCCATAACTTTGAAAAAATATCTAATTGCTAAATTCCTTGCAACTTTTTTCATAATGATAACAAACATTATTAATTTTTAATTGTCGCTTAAAAACACACGCCCAAAATCTCCTACTATAATTAAACTAAAATAATTTTAGATAACATGAATCGTTTGGTTAAATCTAATTAAGTAACTAAATGAAAGTAATATAACTTTGAGTTTGTATTGCATATAGAGTTTAAAACAAACACGTAGATATATCAGATCAAGTTAATAGAAAGCAAATAGTCTCGGCGCGACCTTATATCAACGGGTACTATATTGAATTAATTGACGTAAGGCTTGTTCAAGCATGATACTAGTACACGTTAGTTATAAGTCAATGTGAAATAAAAAGGTTTTCTTTTCAAAATCTCCACCATTACTTACGTCCTATTGAAATTAAAATAATCTAAAATAACTTGGTACATTTCCATAGTACATAGTTGGTGATGTTTTGTTCGTAGAAGATGTTGTTCGAGACGACCTATCATTCTTATATTGTCAATCTGCCGCTATAACAAAAATTCCTATGTCCGGACAATCATACTGTGAGAGCTAGATCAATCTGGGCAGCTCATTTCACCACCCTTGGTTTTATCATAATTTAACATAACGTGAAATTGAAGTAAAATGTTAAACAGTAGTCTCTAAATATACAAAACTTCCTTCAAACTTCTACTGACACAGATGTATATTTACCCATAGTGAGTAATATACAAATAGTTGATAATAATGAAATCACTTCATCGATTCGATCGATTCATTGAATTACTTTTTGAAAAACTTTTTACACACAAATGTACATAAATTTTATAACACCTCCTATATTGGAAACTAAGAGTGTTAATGATTATGCATTAATCATTATTAAAAATTGAGAAAATATTATAACGGATTTTATTAAAAAAAAAAATCAAAACACAAAAACTTCGATTTTTAAGGGCACGTATGCTTTTTAATTGTGATAGGTCCAAGTTTCACTATTGATTCGAACAGCAGTTAGTGCATTGGTAATTGACTAAAGCATACGGAGGCGTCCTAACAGGCCGTTTTGATTAACAACGAATAGTCAACCTTGCACTAATGTATTGAAACCATTGACTTAAGCGAAGGCTAGGAATCGGAATTCAGTAATGGAAATGGGTCGGCAACAAGCTTTTAGGAACGAACCTATACAATACTATTATATTTAAACGGACTATCAATATTGAATAGAAATTGATATAAACAAGCATTCCCTGTTTTTACTTTTTGTGAATTGCAATTTTCATCAGATATTTCAAAGTTTTCGTGACTTTCTAACGAAAATCTCATTAAATAGAAACATTTAGTAAAAATCTAATGCCTGTAAATATTAAGAACATTAATAAGCTTGCAAATTTATAATACAAATCTATTTTAAATATTCACTAATAATATTTAAGCGATATGGATCCGAAAAACTTACTTATATTTCTACTTTATGTAGAAATTATTAAAATTTGTTATTCTTATCTACCTGAATTCATTATTAACTTTTAGATACGATTTTTTTTTATATTTTTTTATAACTGACTTGAAAATCACTAGTATATAGAGGTGGCCACAATTCGTTTTCCCCGATGTAATCAATCATTGCATCTTTTCAAGTTATTACCAATGTATAGGACGTCATAAGATCAATCACGATGCGTATTACAACCCCTCTCTAACAATAACACTGCTCTAAGTGAGGATAGAGGAACAATGTACACAAAGATGTGTAGGGTCTGGCAAGGAATACATTCCCACTAATCAACTGACCTATTTACTTGAAAGATTACCGGAATCAATTGAAAAAAAACTGTAAGGAGTATTACGGAATATTAACATCGAAGAATAGTGTTTATAGATTTATATTGTTTATCAAACTAGTCGCATAATGAAAATTTGACATTAAAATTATGATTAAATTTAACGTGAAATGAATTTAAAACATGTATTAGTCAATGTCTTATTAAAAGCATGGATTGAATGCCTCCGTTGGCAGTGGTTTATCGCTTGCCTTAACATTGAGGTACTAAATTCGATCTCTATCTTACATAAATAGTGGAGTCTGTGTAATAGGGTGTTTTCGATCCTGCTTAACTATTTATCGCTCTCAATGTCAATATGCTGTAATAAAAAGCGTTATTGTATTTCGGCAGTCAAACACGTGAGTGCAAAAGTGTTCTTAGCAAGCACGCATTACCATATAGGGCCTCCTTGTTACTTAACAATTTGTAAAATTAAAGCCAAGCTAAATTGAAGTCCGCTAGGGAATCCCATTGCTATTTTTTTTATTTTAAAGAACAAAAACACATCTTTTAAATAAATATAAAAATACAAATGAAATAAGTCATAAATGTATGCTCTTTCAAATAAAATTTATATAGAAAATAGCTAACCAAAATTGGACTCCCAAAAGTTACTTAATGTATTTCTTGTATTTTCCAATACCAAGAGTTACGAAATATTCAAAATGCAATACGAATCAAAAGATAGCGCTGTCGGATGCAAATATACTTGGTATCAGTTGCTCAGTGACTGGAAAAAACTTAAATTATTTTATGTGGAACGATCATCTGACATTAAAAGTTTACATATTCCATATTTTAATTTTAAAATGGGTACAATATATAGGAAAAAGCTATGTTAAGAAATTGTAACAAGAATTAATCGCCAAAAACCTTATCATGGAGTACACAAAAAACGAAATGAAACTAAACAAAGTATTCAATTAGTAATACTCAATACATCGGCAATAAAAGATGTAGACATGGTCCATTTAAGCTAAACTGCCGATAATAAAAGAAAGACCAAAAAACCCTTTTGTTTGATTGAAGATGTTAATTTGTTTATAGAGTTTGAAAGACGGTACCACTGTTTCAAAACCACTTAGCTAGCTACAAACATGTTGTTTTAAAATTGCTGCTGTAACAGCATTGTTATTTTGGCTGACACACACTATGAGAGATGGAATACTCTAGGCGATCACAAACTGTCTATAGCAGGGATTCCCAAAGTGGTCGATATCGACCTCTCGGGGTCGATATGTACCACTGTCTTCTTCTATTGAACTGTCAGAATAACACACTGTAGCAGCTGTTTTAAGTTACTGTTTTAAGATTAGCTGTTTTAAAACTATTATGAATAAGGGTTTGATCTTAAAAGTAGTAATTTGGCCATGGGGGTCTGAGGTAACAGTTCATTTTGGAAAAGGGGTCACTTGCCCAGTTTGAGAATTACTGGTCTACAGTCTCATTATCATTTAACATCATATAAAGTCGAGGTTAAGTGTTAGCCAAAACTAATATTCTATACTTTAAAATAGTAGTCAATGTTACGAAAACCACAATAAACGCATCTGGTTTTTCAAACCGACCAGAGTAAACCTTTGCAACAATAAAGCAAGCCCTTCTCAGCGGCATCCAGAGAACACACACAATGCGTTTGAACTGAGCTCGGTAGTCTGCGTGTTGACTAATTATTTATCTTGTTATGTCAACAATACTGTGCCATATAAAATCTATTAAGCAAGTGATTGATATTTTAAGAAAATAAAGGAACATTACATAATAGTTACTGATGAGAAATGTCGATGAGATTAGTATGTTTGGAAATTATATTCAAATAATATGAAAGAGCGGTGATGATGACCAAAAAAAATGTATGGGCGGGGTTAGAAGCGACGAAAGAGAAATAAAAGAATTATAATATGAAACAAGTAACAAACCCTCGTAATATCATTTTTCAATTTTATACATAATTTCTAGATAAATTGATTTTGGTCATTGAAGGCGTAAAGCATTACATTTGTAGCTTATTAATTAATTTTAATATATTACGCAGTGATACGGTTACGATTACGGTTTACTTGTCTTGCACTAAATTTCATACCAAACTTAAAATAAAAAATTGATCCCTACGGTAACAAAAATTAAAATCAATAAATTGACCCATTCATATTTTCTGTTCAAACTTTGTTTATTACGCGTTAGTGAATTTTTTTTTGTAAAAAGTAATTGTTAACTTTAAAATACAACTTAATTTGAATATGAATATAAATTTTATATTGCCCTGACTACAAATTTAGAATAAAGTTGTAATTTTCGTTAACCTTATAGATAAATGTACAAAGCGTTTGTCTTAAAGATAGGAGAAATTATTAGCCCATAAACATTTTGTTATTTTATTATTCATGAGGCTATGGAAGATACAACCTTTATGGCATTTTGTAAAATGGACGTCTTTAGCATAAAGAATTTAATTTTGTTTATATATGTGTATTTATCTTCGTGTATACAAATTCCTAATGCGATGATGACGTAACTTAATTGGATAAATATTTTAAATTGATGATAATAAATAATATTAAATATAAT
>DWQX01001048.1:0-32077 GCA_018245475.1 Pharmacophagus antenor
ATTATAGTTAATTAATTATATTTTACATCATCACTTAAGTAGTAAGTATTAAAATATCGTTATACGAACAATTTCAAGTAATAATTAGTTTAAATTTGCGGTAAAAAGAGGAATAATGTCCCTAATCTCGCTTTTACATTATACGTTACGGGTAGGTTTCAAATCTTTAGTTACTAAGATGTATGTGTTTGAAATATTACAATGTAGTTCTGACAGTGCCCTGGAGGTACTACCGTGAATTATTAACGTTGGAGTTGTGTCCGAGAACCGAGCTAAGGTCCGATTACAGGCTCCCGTCCTTGTTGTGTGACTTCTCACATTTGTAAACGACATGTCTTCTCCCCAAGGTAAACTAAAAACGGACGATAGTGACTAATATCGTTTTACTTAATTGAAACATTGTCCAACAGCTCCGTTAAGATTAAATTAGTAGCGCAAATCATTCGTACGGTCACGATTTATAGAAACAGTCGGACCAGCAATAGAAGCTGGCTCCGATAAGTTATCTTGTTTCGCAGAAATTCGGTAACTGATGTGAGCAATTGATAGGCGCTGTTTATAAACTTCATATAGTCAAACAATGCTTAATCTCACCACCGGTTCTGGAACAGATAGCACTTGAATGAATAAAATATTAATTAATTTGCTAACATTCGCTTGGTTTAATTGCAAATAATAGAACTAAAATACAATCTCAACGCGCTTTGTCACTATACATAGCATCCCCAGGAGATTTACTGATTCGACAGCCGGACGTTGAACCAGCGTTAACGAAGCGAAAATTAGTAAATTAAAGTCTTTTTAAGTTATGGAGTTCCTCAAAGTAACGTTTAAATCAATAAATTAGTGGCACTAGAACAAAATATCATTATAAAATAACTCTTTATAAATTATAAAAGAACATATTATATAAACTGATTTTCAAATAATATAAATTTCATGTAAATAAAGGTATAATTCAAAAAAGTGATCGAATCGATAGAAATTTTACATGTTATATTAATAATAATGTTTAAAGGAATTTTTATGAAATATGATAAAAAATAATGCTACATTACATTAAACTGTATAAAACCTTGCGATAATGACATTGTAATGTTGCCTATAAATTTTGAAGGTCCGTAATATACACCACTATAAATATTACTTTAAAGTGGTGATTTACCCGAGTGGACTTGTACAGTTACAAAAAGAGAGGTCGGTAATGGGTCGTTTCTCACTAAACTGCTCCTAAGAGGTCTCTACTAATGTAATATAAAAGTTAAACGTAAGATAAGTTTTGTTTTTATTTCGTTGAGATGAAGACCGGTGCCTTTACGGTTGTTAACGAACGTTCGCGTGCAGTTAATTCACACAATTTAATATCTATTACCGTAACCGTATTACTTGCTGTTTTACTTAACAAGAACATATCGCGCATTTCACTTCAAGAAGCTTCGGTTTAATATGTGAAAACAAAATTTACATAGAAATATTTCATCAACGAATTATTAGAGTTAATCGGATATATTTTATTATCTTTGAAATGATTGCTGTTTATTTTAAAGAGTTGCAACATATTCAGAAATCCGGCCGAAAAACTGTATCTAATTAATAAACATAACGCGGATTTAGAATCTATTTTTACTGAAACGTCGAGAAATGTTTGGTATTGTACCTATTGAATATTTACGCGATATAGAACCTAAAAAGTTCAAATTATATTAAAATTTATTTGTTTGGAAGGTCGGCTATTGTGACTGTTTGGGTTACACGAGCCGCTCGCACGTTTGTTTATGTTCCCTTTATAAAAAAAACAGCATATATTTCATATATCATCTTTCAACAACTTTTAAAGACTATTTATATGAATATTATACTCTCTTACTTTGATACTTGATCTCTAACATTTACGGCGGGAAAAGAAACCGAATAACATCAAAAAAATATTTGGGGTGGACTGGGACCGAGTAGCGAGTTAAAAGCGTATCGTTTGACGGTATCTTAATGGATTCCACGTTGCTTTAGGCACCAAAAATGTTAGAAAAAGCAATGCGGTGAACAGACAAGGGGATCAACCAAACCGCTACGTAACATTTTATTCGTATAAATTATATGATGCTTTCTTTAATTTGAAATATTTTTAGTCTTCTGAAATATTTCTTTATCTTTTGTAATGTTGCGTTGAATATCTTTTTAAAATATTTATTGACACTTATTCAACTCATAAACGTATGGTCAATAGTGCAATTTTGCAAATGTTGCAACAAATTTTGTTTGGTAATCTGAAACAATCTGTACATATATGTTCATTATTTCGTAGAAAGAAAAGAATCCCCATGAAATAGTAAAATTAAAAACAATTCTACTTCTAATGTATTTTGCTTCAAATGTTATTTATTTAATACACGTTCTTGCTTGTTTTGAAATTAAAGACAATGTTGTGCAACTAAAAATAGTTTTCTTCTTTTTAATAATTTACTTTATTCTATGAAATTTTATTAGAAACTTTTTTTCATTCGTACCTATTTTATGTAGGATCAAATAAGTTATTCTGCATATTTTAATATTTTTAAAATGTTATTATTAACATTTAAAAATTTAATGGCATAATTAAATTTTTAAATTCTAAGTCTTAAATATAACATATTGACATAATTATATTTGTAACAAATTAAAATCATATTTCATCATAAATTATATCTTATACAAGTATTGAAACATAAATTACTGTTTCTTCTATATACGAGGAAAAAAAAAGGTTTTCTCTCCTTAGTATAACATACCATATGACGGAAGATGCTTGTTATTGTCATAGGCCCATTGTTTGTACATATCTAAGGTCTACTTCTCTACTCGCATCGTATTGTGTAGCCATTTAATAACATAGTTTTGCAGTGAAAATAGTACAAAGTAAGTTAAGGGATGATTCAATAACTCACAATCATAATATAAATATTTATAAAAAAAATTGGCTAGTTTTACTAGCTATTATTATTCTAAATTCTTGTTATTCTAAAAGTGGTTGCATTGCACCACGCGAGAAACATTTTCTATGCCGGTCACACATATGCGATGATACGTATGCGATGTATCTTAATGTGCGGACAAACTCTAGCTGACTATCGCTGATCTAAGCGCAACGATAAAGACTTTGAAAGCACTGCATCGATCACTGTTAATAGGCAACGTAACAAAACATTGTTACTCTCGCACAGGATTTATCCCATAGTCCTGCTGGCTATCCACGCACCGAAGAACCGCGGGCTTAGTTATACAAACTGGTTTAAACAAACAATAGTACACGATATACGATTGTTGGCAATGCCCGGCGCCAATTTAACTTATTGTATGAATAATCTAACCAGTCCCGAGAAAGTTTCCGTTTAGTTCTATCGGATGTGATTTATATTTTTGTCCGTACATGTATCGTTCGACTCAGCAAGATATTAAAGAAGAAATTTTTTAATGTGAATTTATAATCAATTTATAATAAATATGTGCGTAATAAATCTATGGTAATCGAGTATGTACATCAAATATTTTTTTAACGAGAAAATCTTTCAGTCCTTTGGGAGACAAATTTAATCTACTTATTCACGAGATTGTATTCGCGGGCACGAGCTAGTTCATAATACATTCATTAAAAACTTTCAAGATTATTCTTTTATCTATTAACAACATTTCACAGAGTATAATAAAACCACTACTATGTAGTGTATAAAAAATTGATTACATATGACAAAATTAATTGCTATAATAGAAATAAATTTGTATATTCAATGTATTAAACAAAAATAACATTTTCTATGTATGCTTTTGTGTTAGTATGTTTATATAAAAAATATGTTCAAATATTACATACCAGTATATGTATATGTATGTACATAAATTCTTTTATAACAATATTATTAATGTGTTTGATATTATGTGAGAGAGATCTATTATATGAATAGTAGATTTATCAATCTGAAGATATAAATACCATAATACTATTGTACTCCATGTCCAACAAACCGCGAGGTAAGCAGTTTGAGATTAGCATTGAAAACCATATTAAATCCGCTAAATGTTGAATGGCATAAACTACCGAGAGATTTGTATAATAATCTATGGAATATTGCTAAACCAATATCGTATACAATTACAATGCAATTATTTCTATTTAAAGAAAGATGTTAGTAAGCGTAAAAGAGAGTTGAAACGGTGCAAAAATGGTATTTCTAATTGTAAAAATAATATAGATCACGTTCTTAAATAAGCTGAATGGAAAAAAAAATGTTTCGCATTATGGTAATTAAATTTTACATCTAAGAAACATGTTCTATAATGAAGAGGTCCCCTAACCTCAATTGCTAGCACTAATTTCTTTTTTTTTCAAGTGTTTGTGTTCGTTTCCTTCACACCTAAGAATTCAATTAATCTCAGCGGTGCACCCGTTTCACTGACCGGCCTTCGTGACTAGTAATTACTTTTTATAGCAAAACGAACAAAAATACCGTCCACGTCCGATGATCGTTTACTAAAAAAAAACCTGAAAGCAACAAATCTTTGTAACAATAGCCGATGATACGTGCGTGTAGTTGTGTATGCGAGACAGATATTTGTTAGCAGTGTGTTTGTAGATTAATTATTTTCTATTCTCGCATAAGACTTTATGTAATTCTTGTAATCATAACAGTAATAGTTATAGCTAATAGCAATACAGTTTCGGGTAAACAGCATTATAATAGAAAGCATATATAGATTTCTCTATCCCTTAATCTATTATAATAACGAAAAATATGAGATGAGAAATTTCGGAGTCTAATCATTTAAATATAAATTTTGTATTTTAGTTTGATTAAGAAAAAAGTTATAATTTAATATTATTTTCTTATAGTTTTATGTACTTATTTTAATAAGGATTTTAAAAATAATACCGTTTGAAAAAAAAAACTTCTGGTTACCTTAAAAATTACAAACTATGGAAATCCATTGATTGACAGCATTTATTAACAACTGATGACGCAGTTTTCTATTATTTTATGCAAAACAATAAAATAACTCGTAAATGTATTATCCAAAAATAAGAGCCCGAATCGTCATAAAGAAATATTAATTTTATGTAGTAAGCAATAACGGGGATAATTCGCTAGCACTAATAGTAAAAAGATTTATGCCTTCCATTCGTCTTTGAAATTGTTGTACATTGCAACGAATAGCCCGAAGATATTTCAATATTCCATAAAAGAAAGCCATTTATTGGAGAATAGTACCTGTTAACTTCCCTTCATATTCCACGGGCGTAACAAAGGCTCGCGGGTTCAAGGAATGACCCCTGTGAATGCGGCGGGCCTAGAACACAACGACGGAGTATAAAAAAAAAGTTAGCTCACGAGCACGCAAATGTAATCGAAATAAGGTAACTCTGCCCTGGCAAGGTCCCGCAGAACGAGATACGGCCGTTTGATTAGCCATTGTCGGGCGACTCAAGCCCCAGTCACGTCGGACCCTTTTGATATAACCACGCAAAAAGTACACCACTAACAAGAAATAGTGAAAACAACTCAACTCGGGTACTAAACTTAATGCTTTATTCGAAGAATGTCTACGGTGTTAAGAATGCACTGATTAAAAGGAATCGATTCAAACTGTTATTTCTTTTACATAAATATTTATGCGCTCAAGAACTAAAAGTTTAACGCTATGTTTCCGATAACTTATTGCTTAATTACGAGGCTGTAATATGGGTCATTAATCAATATTATTCTTAGCGATTATAGACGCTAAGGACAACATAATAACCGATAACTTTTATACTTGTACGTTTTACATTTAGATTTAATTGGTCGGCAGTGATTTGTGGGTTGAAGTGCACAAGACAACCCATTTGTTTTTTTTGATACTGATTTAGGGATATCCATTGTTGCCTAGCCCTTTATTGTCCTTTTGCGTTCTTTTATGACTGGGGGGTTAATAATAAGTCACGCGTGTGCTCCGAAAAGTAGCAAAATTCGAAGGAAACTAATTACGTAGTAGGTGGGTAGCGCGTGCCCTCCGTAAATCACGCGATATAAAGATTTTATTTTAAGTAGTTCAAAATCAATATACATAATAACATGATTCAATAACGTGTTGTCGAAGTTAAAATCGAATCTCCGTTTTTCCGATCAAACTTTGAAAACGTTCTTGCTTAAGTAGCGCGCGCAATTTCTTTTTAACTTTAATACAAAGTTGCTGCCCAAGTGCACACTAATTTTAAAGGCTATTCAAAATAATTTCATAACTATTACCTATAACTAATTTAAATCGCTTTATTTTGCGTCGTCAAATACAAGTAGAAATACAAATATTGTAATTGTAATTACACCACAACTGTAGCGAACAAAAATAGTGAAAAGAAAATGCCTCACCGTGTTTTATTAAATTCAATTGTTCGCAACTTTTAAGGTCCGCATAATCTACCAATGAAAAGTGGCCTGTCAAGTCTTACGATAAAACGCGCAATAAGAAACGACAGTGAATCTATAAGTTTTCATGCGTAGTACGTATACCTCGACGGGCTTGTGTAGGTAAGAGTCGGCTAGGTGGGTACCCTTGGCGTCCGGCGGGCGGGTCCGCAGGCCGGTAGCCGCGACCGGCCGTCGTCTAGTACGGCACGGGCGCACTGACGCGGCGGACGCCTGCTGCAATCTGCCCTCACGTTCGTGTCAAAAAGTGCGCGCATAACATAAACAATACAAAAAGAAAACAACGGAACTGTGTTCGCTGACTGTGAGAAACGTTTCAGGTTGATTGTGACGGGGTTGCTAGGGGTGAGAGCGGGGGAGGTTTTGGCGGGATTCTGTCTGGAGCGAAAGTGTACGGCACACGCGCGAGCGCGCCCTGTTTTACATAATAACTGATACTACGAGCTTTCGTAATTGTTGCGTGATAACAGTGAGTATAGTATGATTTGCTTACAATTGGCTTTGCGGTTCTATTGTGCATAAATTTTGCCTGTCGTGCAACACCTCGATAATGTTATAATTCTCTCTAGCAAGCTGAAAATATAATAGCTCTTATATCTATATTAACCTTTTCTTCTTTCAAAAATAGTTTACATACATCGAAAGCTTTTATTACTTCGATTCGGGATTATTTCTATTAATGATTAAATTGAGATTACTTGATAGTTAGTTCGATTAACGAGAGTAATGAAATAAAATAACTAGAAAAAGGATGTGTGAGAAATCAAATCACTTTTCATATAATTTATTTTTCTTTATGTTTATGGTTTATTTAGCCTTCCTTTAAGATATTACTATTGTAGTACATTATTTGTATTAATTATTAAACATTATTATTTTGTTTTCATATAATGTTAACAGTAGCACTCACATTTGCAACGTTGTCGTTACCTTTTCAAACGAATCTAAAGCTCATACTAGAAGACTCATAAGAACAGGACGTGACATGGTAAATTCAAACCTGAGCCCTTTATCGCATAATAGTTTATGTATAAATAACAGTCGCTTTTATTACAAATAATGTTAAGGTTTATGTAATGATTTAGTAAGGAATGTGTTTTTGTTTATACTAAATAAGCAAATTATAAGTATTGTACAAGGTATTTAAATGTATGGAACGTGGAAAAATTTCTGCAAATGTGCATTTAAATTATGTGTCACTACTCGCATATATACGAAGCTGTACCAAAGAGTAACATTGAATAATTTTTTGTCCGGGTCCCATCAAAATGTCATATCGCATCATCGCAATTGTTGGCTCTTGTTAAACGCCGCTTGGTCCGTTTCTCGGTAATGGCACACCGTGGTGCGAATACTAACATCTTAAAAGGCGATTCTTTTATCGTTAATGGGTTCACAATGGTGTCACGTACGTGGTGCACAGTCGGAGAGTGTGCGGGTCGCGCTCGGGAGATGGTGGCGGACGGCGGTTTTATCTTAACGACATCTTTGTTCACTTATCACCGGAATGTCTTTCGGTCTCTCGTTAGACGAAGGGGACAGTGCCATTGATTTATCATCGTCTCAATATCTCGCATCAATTTATACCACCTACGATATTACAGCTATTCGTTATTTTTAACGTTTACATATAAACTGATCACGTCGCTGTCCGCGAGGAATTCATGTAATATAAATATAAAGACAATTTATTTTTATCAAAAATGTGTTCACACTTGACCTCAATTTCGGATGGTGATAAGTGCTAGTGAGGCAGTAGATGGCGAAGCGTGCTCTTCCAGAATACTCTGGCTTTGAGATGTGTGCACCGTCGTAACACAGCAACGTTGTTACAGCAGATTGACATTAATGGTGTTAGCCAGGCGGCTCATATTGCCAGAATATTGTACACGAGGTCTTCGCATTACTATACGAGGTGTAAATCACTGCGCAATGGAGGCGGATTTCATTATATATTGATTTGATAACACTTTTAAATTTCTTATCTAAAATATTTTTGACTACCTACATAAATTTGCATCATTTACGGTCTATTGATAATTTATTGCTACTTAAACGTCTTTCTTCAATGCCTCCTCCGTCTTTATAAACATAATGCATTAAAAACTGGTTCAGCGATTCAAACATGAAAATGTAACAGATATTCGCCTATAAGTTATTTGTATCAATAGCACGTTTACAATTTAGGGAAAAAAACTAGTGCCCGATCAAAGTCCTATTTGGTAGTAAGTAGAGATGTAGTGACTGACGGTCAAGCGTATTAGTCTAGAAGAAACTTTTCACTTTTTTCTCGAACACTCCTATGTCATTTCTGGATGGAAACACTGAAGCTGTCAGATTATTTCAAACCTTCGCTAGTCTCGTTCGCGGATTGCTTTATTGTAATGCAGGGAATATGGTGTCACGTTCATAGTTGAATTCTTATTCAATACTGAAACCGTGCACAGTTTGTAAAGATATTTTTTAAAGATCTAAAAGAAATAAATAGAAATTCTTTGTGGACACCGAATTTGAACCATAGATAAACAAATGTTTTATCATATGGAAATGTTCTAATGACGTTTATCATATCTAGAAAATTTATCCCTTGGCATGTCTTATCTTCTTTTTAGTTTAAGATACCTAGCCTTTTTATGAACCTTATTCTAAGCAAATAATTTAACGTCCATATAAAGATAACTTTTATTAAGAAACAAATTACTAAATAATAACTATTTTCAGATAAATTGTTTTAAAAAAGAAATACCTGCTACACCCATAATAAATTTCAAGGGACAAGTTAAAACATGTTAAATGAAAAATGAACATGACAAATGAAGCGTACATTGCAATTCCTTCACCTTTTGCAATTGCACATACCGCACTATATATGCATGTCTGGAATCCTTATAAAACCGGTTTTTAATAATCACGGATTTCAGACGCTTATTCACCGTAAAGATTTTAATAGTATTTATTTATGATTTATCAATCATTTAAAAATTCATCGAGAAAACATCACGAATACGTTTCGAAATAATAACCTTTTAGTGCAATAATTTAAACAATAATTCTCAACCAATTGTTTAAAGTTTATTCAAGGATTGAGGTCTTGATGCTCTAACATTATCAGCAGTAACATCATTTCCTTGATTGACTATCATATGAATATTTATCGGTGTACCCGTATGTGTATGTATCAAGGAGAATATCATTTCATAATAGTAAATTTTAATGTCTATATATATAGCTTAAGCGTTGAAATCTTTTGTATTAGTCATAAATGCATATGACCATTGGGTATTTTCCTAGCAATAGTTATACACTACATAGATAAATAACCTATTTAACCGTTTAATTTCACCGTCAGCTTACTTCCGTATAATGAATTCATTGTTTGAAGTACTGTCCTTTTTATTACAATTTATTACAATAAAGGGCTATTGTAAATTAAACATACATAACTGTTATTCTTTACACATCAGCTTTAAAAACAGATATTTTTTTAAATCATGTAAAACTGTTATAAGCATTATTTAAATAAGTACATAAATTTTATTATTGTTATGGTAGTATTATTTAATCTGGAGAAGAAAATCTCTACAATAAAATTATTTATATTATAAGCATTCATTTGTTAATATGTTAGGAAATCAAATTAGTATATAATATTTTTTTTTCTTATGACGTTTACTTATTTTGTTTATATATCACTTATTAAATCAATATATTTACTAATCACGTGTTGTAAAAAACAAGTATTAAAAGGATATTTTTGAAAAATATTATCAAATCTATTATAATGTTTTTTTGTAGTCGTATTTCATAAGCTGTGCGATTTATTTAATGGTATTTTATACGAAGCAAAGAAGGGTTAATACAAACCCTTTGTTTTCGTTTTATAATAATACATAACTTAACAATCTTATACAAAATCAACTGGCTCGCGTAAGAATAATTATGCAACATGTATATAGCAATATTCGAACCACAATTCAACGGTACCTACAAATTTTATAGCGCTCATATCGCGAGGCGTCCGTGATTCGATGTAATAAACTATAACCGGCTGCGGTTTAAGCCCAGACGCCCCGGTTTTTTTTGGCGATTACCTTAGCGACTAGCTGCGGTCAAGCAGTAGCTAATTGTATCGCCACTGGATCTAGGTCAAAAGAATGTGCTACATTATTCACGAACAACTATTTGAAGGAAAATCTTTAGCGGTGAGTCATTAAAGAAATTCCACGGTGACTGATGACTTGAGCGAGATATTTTATATGACTGATAAAATCCACTTGGAATTGGAGCGGAGGCCTTATTTATAACAGTAATCACAACATATGTTCGTTATTTAATTGAATCTATTAATTGATTGCGCGCATAATTGAAAATTAACGAGATATGGCGTAATTACAGATATTTCATTTTGGATTTCGGTCAGATAAAAGTGTCAATACACACGATAAGATGATGTTTAAAAAATATGTTTAGTTTCTATGGATTGGGATAAGTTTTATGTATTTGTATGATGTTTATTTATGTTTAGGTTTTAGTGCGTAGGTTTGATTGTTATAATAATTTTAAGCGCTCGTTTGTTAACAAAATATACGTAGTTGTTATCTCTATACTTCTTATTCATCATCATGAGCCTATTTCAATCCACTGCTGGACATAGGCCTCTGTGAGCGTACCCCACCGAGCAAGGTCTTCGGCCACTCCCTTCCAGTTTCTGTCAGCCATCCTGCCTAGATATCGCTCCATCTAGTTTGAAGGTGTCTTACTCGTACACTCCGTTTCATTAGTTTACTAAAATAAAATTACGTCTTACTACGCGTTTATTGTTTAATATTATATTATTACTTTCGATGGTAGTTTAAAAGAAATTCTCGCATTTTTAACTCAGTATCGGCATGATCCCGTAAATACCAAAAACAAATATCTCATAAGAAAGCTAATAGGCGCGCATGAGGCATCGACCTTCAGAATAAAGTTTGGTGGAATGTTGTAGTGCAACAATATTATCCGAACATGTAAAAAAGTCCAGCATCGATGTTTGAATTTTTACACATTTCACAATTCAAAATTGTAACATTTATAATTAAATTGCTTAATATTTATACTGTTAATTAATAAAAATAACATGTTATAAATTATTCAATATTAGAACTGCATTAAATATTTTAATTTCAATTTTCTTTTTGTTGGATTAGTGAAATAAGTGGGTAACCATAATATTAGGACTCACTAATTTTATACGAATATTTACTTCAATGCAAGTAATAATAATTTATACTTGACTATCAAAATAGGGGCTATTAAGACTGATGATTTGTTCAATCTTTAACAGAGTGCTGTAAAGGCTCATAAACTGTTTTTTTTTCTATTAAAATAATATTTCGGTTTTATTAAGAAATGTCAATTACTATGATGTGAATAATTAATGGGCTTAAATTGACATAGTTACTTAAGCGGATTGTTACAAAAAAATATTAGCATTATGTTTCCAAGGGACCTTCTGTAAATCTTAAAAACTTGTATTATCTTCACTACATTGTATTAGTAAGTATACAATGTGAAAAAATAAAATAACAACAAAGCGAATAGACTAGCTTCAATTTCTATTTTCTTAATGCCTACCCATAACAATGAGGAACCTTATATGTTGTTCACATAACTTCACACTGTGACAATCGCTTTGAAATAAGATATTATGTTTCTTTATACGAGTAATTTCACTAATCACAGTGGATATCAAATCGAAATACTGCAATATTAGACGACTGCAATAGTAACTTTGGTACTTACATAGAGTGTCTATTTCTGGAAAGGTATTGCTTGTATCCAGTAGTTGACTTATAATGATATTGTCTCGTGCAATAGAGAGGTGCAACCACAGGGTTAATGGCTATTTTATTTTTAAATGGAGTTGTAGTATTGCTTTTGCGCTTTTTCTTTAAATAAATAATTTTAAGTAACGAGTAAATATGCAAGCATAAAAATGCAAGCGTATTCAAAATCTAGGGCAGTCAGTGAACTACGCATATGACGCAAAAGGTAATATCAGTGGGTGTAAAGGAATTGAGATAGAGAAATCAGATCTACGTAATAAAAAAATATACATTTACAACGTTCACTTGTACGAACGTCATAAACTTGATATTTTTGGTACAAATCGCCATATTTCTGTTTTGGTTTAAATTACCTCACAGCTGCAACGATATATATAGACAGATAGCTATATGATTCTATGTTTTTACATTCGTAGTTATCTATGTATTTTAAATTATGATAGAATACGAATGTATTAAGAAATCAATTATTCCTTTCTAGATCGTTATTGATATATGAATTAACATCTATATCTCTTAAATGCAAATACTAAGTTGGCGCAGTTCCAATACTATTTTTTTATATTATCCCTTTGTAATATATAACTAATTTATTGCATTGATTTATATTGTCCTTGGGTAATTAAATTAAAATCACGTTTCTTAGAGTCACAATATGACACATATTTCCAAAGAAAAACTGTTTATTTTGATAACATGAGAAGACAAGGTCGTTCGTCGTCTTAAGAGGTAATCATGATTCGTTCATACATTATTACTTGATAGTAATAACATGCGTTGATGTTGGTCTCTTTTTTGATTATGATGAACATTGTATTTTTTATATTAATGAAAGTTATAAAGTATAGTAAAATTATTAAGGGAAAAATTTATTTCATTTAAAACAGTCATTACCAACTAAAACTAGAAAATCCGAAAGCAAACCATCGTGTAACGACAAACCTAAACGATTCGTTGATTGCGAGAGACGTTGTATTGATATAGTAGGGCGTGCGTCGAAACGTCGCTTCGCAGTGTAACAGTTTCAATTTGGAGTCTTATTACTCGTCGCCGTCAATAGCGTCGAAATGATTTCGTAACCTTCGCCCGGCAGGTGAGTGGTCCGCAACACGCGACTCCAGCTCGGGCTGCGTCACGACCTAACCTTATCGCGAGCCGTTGATAGACATTCTTCCTGTTCCACAAGAACTTTCTTAACCCGTAACGTTTCTCGAGTCACCGCTGTTTTAGATTACTTACATAACGGTCGCAGTTTCATGTGATCATTCTCCCTGGCCTATTAATTTGATTTCCTATCTATGTTCAATTGATGTTCTGATTTCATTTACGGTTTCTATTTTACATGTATATATACAACTATTACAGCAGATATAAATTCTCCCCATATACTTAAAAAAATTGTGAAAATGGGAAGAAGCATTACATTTTTATGTCATTTAGAACAAATGTAGAATACTTAAAATGCAATACCATAACTATTTTATTTTTTTATATTCTTCCAATTTTCTTACTAAAATAAACAGTTATAGCTTACAATAAAGTTTTATAAATATTTATCAAAGTTTGATAAATAAAAAATATATAATAATCTTACGAAAATCAATATTACTAAATGAAATAAAATGACAATTTGTATACTTTTTCCTCGCGAGTTACTGAATGATACAATTGAATTTTTCTTATTTATTACATTGATTTTTGTACGTGTCACAGCAATATTACGTGAGTACATTTTTTAAAGTGGCACGTAATACGCACAATAGCTGTTGTTCGAAAGTCCTAGACGGTAGACATTAAAGCAATAATTATTTTCACGGGAACCTCCTGATTGTAATGACATTTATAACTTGGCGACTGGCATTTGAAACTTTCCAAAATTTTCCTATTTTACGAACATGACCCATTTTATACGTACGTTCATAGGGAATACAGTTCACTGTTAGATTTTAATACATTTTGTTCTTCTTATACTCTTTTTGCTAGTAAAAATGTATTAGGATTGAAAAAATTTCATTTACAAATACGGTAGCATAAGTACAGATTCAGTGCTAAAAAATTAAAAATGAAGATGAAAAAAGTGTTTGTAAAAAGTACCAGTTTTCGAAAAACTGTTAGTAATTGTAAAACTCTATAAAAAATAAAACAAGTTTAAGTTTTATCAACCCTTTATATTTTGCCTTGATACTCATTATTTTGATGAATATTATTAAAAGGTCAACTATATTCATCTTTGAAATGCTTTAGTTACGAACGTTTTAACGTAATACGAGTAGGTATCAACACCAGCGCTTATATTTTTATTTATGAATAATTAAATTTAAACTGAATATTATTACTTGATTCAAAGTTTAATTCTATAGGTAAATAGTTATATACGTTTCAATTTGTTTAAGTATTCATTATTGGTCAACAAACAAACTCGACAGAAAAAAAAATAAGCGTGGAAGTTGAAATGAAAAACGATAAATAAATTATAAAGAAGCAATAAATTGCGACGATCTAATAAGGCCTCATAAACAAGAACTAACAAGCATTTAAGCGTCCGAGCGATTCCGTACGTTGCTGTATTGATGACATTCCCGAGCGAAATAGTTCAAAAGCGGCGCCGGCGCAGCAATTACGTACATTTCCGTATTGATTGCGTTTAATTTATTAACAGAATCGACGCGATAGCCAGCGATGTTCAATTAGCCGCCGCCATACGGACAGACGGGCAGACGTTTTACGTATTGACAGGGTGCGGCACATACGCGACTACTGTATACGAAACACGTCGCGGGATAACTCATTCAGATGCCCTTAAATGGAGAACTAGAAATATTGCCGGTGCTATCGCAACTAGTCGCGTAATGCGAACAAGCATCGAAAGACCGAACGGTAAAAAAAGAGGAAATTTAATATAAATTTCGATTGGCTAAAAACACTGCTATGATATCAATTAAAATATTATTGCTCAGTAAATATTTGTTATGTAAGTTAACCATTTAAGGCAACAGGTTTTACTGTCGTAATTATAATTAGTCAAATTATATTGGGAAACATAAAATAAAACTGTTTCTATTGACGATCTGAATGACTTTGATGGTAATTTATAATATTACGGTAATAACAATAAACTTTAAAATTCTTAACATTACCAAAAATCTGTTACCGTTTCAAGTCATGGTCAATTCAATACGTTTATTGTTGATTAACGGTACGATATAAATATTAATTATTACATATTGTTTTACTTTTTTCTTTTGTTTTCTTTTGGCTATCAGCTAACCACATGAATTCTATTTCGCATGGTGTTAAATCTTAAATAAAAAATAACTGATAATGAAACAGTGAATTCTCTCATTTTTGTAAGATGTAAGACTGCCGATACACATCATGCTGGTAAGAGGCAGGTATTGAGGGTGGTAGCTAGCTAGACGGTTTCAAAAAACTGTACCACCTTGTAAACTCTTCAACTTATATGGCCTCGGTACCGACCTTGGCACCACCATCATGTTTATGAGTTATTTAAAATTGCTCTAATTATTTAATTTGAATATTAAATTATAGTACAATAATTATTTCGAAGTAATTTTATTACTTTATTCTGAAACAGGTTTAGTTGCTAACCTTTTATATGATACACAAGTAATTTATGTGTATTTAAATTTATTAGACAACGTTTAATGAACTCGCAAAGCGATATAAATATCGACACAGTAATCCAACGCAGAACCGTGTACAGATTAGATAACATGTGTATAGGCAAAGCAACAGCACGGAACCATAGGTACCTCTGAAATTCAAATATATTCAAAGTTCAAAGCGCTCGCGATCTGAATCCGATCATGATAGCGAAGTGAGAATAAAACAACGAACCAGTTACATTTGTATGATAGTATATAATTCCATTGCAAATAGTGGTACAATCTCGGCCCTTTACAGTTTCCAATTCATATGACAATGGCCATTATAATTTCTATCTGAAATTTCAATAGCAATATTCACATAAATGTATTCTCATTTTACTTTCGTTATTATACAATAAAATCTAAGTGTCTATATTAAAATTATAAATAAAATTATAAAAAAAAATGCAATATTAAAAATATGCAGTGTCTATGTGTAAAATTTGATACATGGGAACACTGTATCATTATACTGTAACAAAGCTAGCGGTTCTTCCTACATTCGTGACTTGGATTTGTGTTTATAGAGAAATATACCTAATAGGGTATATTCGAAGTAATATGTCACAGGAGTACAGGATCAGATAGGGTATGTTCCGATGGCAATAACGGTCAGAGTCGCGACAAGCGATTTATCGCACACCACAGATAATAATTGTTTTGTCGATGTCGTCTGAAGTTGTTCGTGGGCGCCGAGAACGGAGAGCGTTGTTCTCATATCGCAATTTAAGGGATAATATAAGACGAACAAACTCCAACTTACTGTGACAAAATAATTTTTATGTAATTGTTTTAGCAAATTAAATTTCTCATATACATGCATGAAAGAAATACTGTTGTTATTTAAAATAAAAAGGACCTTATTAACCTCAGGGTAAGGAATAGATAATTACATAGTTGCAAGATTACAACAATTTGTAAGATGTCCAAGTGCAATGCTGCAAACGATCATAGAAATCATCATATATCTTTTTCTAAAAATACGACATCAAAGACTGGTTTTAGTTTAATCCTTACAAAGTGACTTTTATAAAAGATTGCACTTTGTATCATACATCTTATTTACTCGACTTTAGCCAATATATTTGTTAACATGTTTTAACAAAAAAGCATAAAACTTCTCCTAAAAATGATAACATAAAAGATACCCGATTTACCCCGGCTATTAACCACATGCTTCATTAGAATGCATATCAAGTACATTTTGATTCACCGGTGCATTGTAACTGTACTGACATTCATGAAATGGTTCCTAACATAAGTATAATGTAAGTTATTTTGTTGCTACAGTTATTGCAACAAATATTGCGGCTTCATACTACGTGCGCAGTTTTAAAAATACAGACATCAAAAAACTCTAAGCAACACATACAAATTTCAATTTTACAATGTGTTTTCGCATTAAATCCTTAGTACTTTCTTATTTATATTGTTATTTAATGCTTTTTTGATATTAAACAACAATTTTTTTTTTCAATCTTAATTAACGATAATTACGAGTATGTACGCAGTATAATGTAAGGTTAACTTTACTTAAAACTTAAACCAAAATTAAATGGTTGTTCAAAAATTGCATAAATTAATACAAAGTCTAGCCTCCTCTGTTATTGAGAACTTGCTGGCACAGATTATTCATAGAATCGATGAGACTATTAATGTTATCCTGCGGCAATTGCTCCCAATAAAATTTTAGTAAGTCCATCAGTTGTTGGGTTGTTGTGTGTTAAAACACGTGTCTAGAGCGTGTCCCATGCATGCTCGATAGGGTTGTGGTATGGTGATTGTGCAGGTCAAGGGAATACCAGCATGTTTTCCCTTGCCAAGTACTCCTGTGTGTGCAAAGCTGTATGCGAGCGTGCATTGTCATGCATGAACGTGAAATCGGAGCCAAGCGTTTGTGCGAATGGACGGACATAGGGCCTTGGAACATCCTCAACGTAATTTACAGCGTTCATGTTACCATTTACAAAAATGAGCTGAGTTCGTCTGTTCTTCATAATACCTACCCACACCATAACTGTTGAGCCTCTGTATGGATGCACTTCCTGAACGCACCTCAGTCTTTTAATATTTCCAGGACGACAGTACACTCTTACCCTTCTAGTATGAGGCTTGAATCCAAATCGAGACTCATAGCAAAATATAATTTTATCCCATTGTTCCCGGTAAATGTAATGTGTTCCCTACACCATTCATTTCGACGAGCGCGAATCCCGTGGTGTATCGGTGGACACCTAATTGGCCGTTGTGCTCGTAGGCTATACTCATGCAGTCGATTTTGCAGATTTTAGCAGCTAATGGCAACAAACCACTTGAATTTTGTAGCCTTAAATCTATCTCTTCGGCGGTTAACATCGGCTGGCGTCTTGCAATCAGTTGTATATATGGATTTTGCCGTGTGGTTGTACATCTTCCTCGGCTGCTTAGCAAGATCTCCCGTGTTAGTGTAACGCTGATGAAGACGGCAAATAATGCTTCTGTTGACACCAAAATACCGAGATACCTGAGATTGACTTCTTCCTGCTAGCAACATCCCTACAGCTCTTTGCATTTTATCTGCGCTCAAATGACGTCGCTCCATGATTAGTCAAAACTTTTTACAAATTATTGTTTAAATCATAAAATTAATACAGAATACTAAATTTTAAGTACCAAAGAAAACGGTATAAAATTCGAACAAATGCATTCGCTTTTGAATTTGTGAAAAAAACATGATACCTGAGTTTTTTTACAACCAGCCAGTATGTCCTCTAGATCAAAATAGTTTACATAGGTATTATCTACTTGGTAAGAACTTATATAATAATTTATTAATAATTTGAAATGGTATGTGTTGCTTAGACTTTTTTGATGAATATGACAAAAGTTACAGACGACTCTTTTGTGATATCTATAACTTTTAAATTTGTAAGTTTCTAATCATCAAGACTTAAATGTTACAATATTTAATCTTGCTGTAATAGCTGAGACATATTAATCACCTAAGTATAAAGCTTATAATTGTAAAATGAACTGGTTACATTTGTACAGTGACTAGAAGTTTTGTAATTATTCGTGCTCATATTCGAATCAATTCGAAAAAAATCGAAAAAGAAAAAAAATTTAAATTATCTTTGTATTGAGAAAATTATTAATGATCTACTACCAAAACAAGTAAGTTTTTTTATATAATATTCAAAACATACTTTCCTCAACAAGAAAAAAGACTATTATCAAAATTATATAAAATGTGAACTGAATTGAACGTGTTCAAAATTATTATTTTTAATTTTCTAAGTTTTTACGGTTTCTTTACAAATAATGGATCAATATGGATCAAATTTTTAATTTTGTGGTCCCCATAACGATGATTATATGTAACAAAAAAAAATAAACTTTAAGTTCGAATCGCTAAGAAATAATTTATGCGGTTTAACAAATAAAAAAAAATATTAAAAAAACTTAGCTATCGATTTAAAAACATCTTACTGGCCGTCTGTTAAACATGGAATGGTTTTGCACAGTCATCAGTTAACGTCAACCGTTACAACTCTTACGTGTACCCACGTAAGACTGTCTAATGGCATGAACGTGAGACGACACACATACTTAGTTCAATAGTTTCTTTAATATAAAAACTTAAAGCGCTAAATGTGTCATTGCGAAGGTGAATAAAATGGAATTTCTTTATTTTTTTATCGGCATTGGTATAACACGACCTCAATTTCACGTAATGTTAAGTGCCCATGACGTCATAGATGGTTACGCGTGGTGGCCCAGGATACCACGGCTCTCACGTGTTGTGGCAATTGAGATCGAGGGTTGCGGAAAGCCAGGCAGATGTGTTCCAAACAACTATACCACCAATCAAGACCAACTTCAACTCCTGTGTGCTTATGTGGCCGAGGTTTAAACCCTGAACCTCCGTGTTATAAAAACTGTGTGTTATAAAAACAAGTATTGTCAGTATTACGTATGTAACATAATATGTGCACATAATTTCTTATTCTTTGGTCAATAAAAAGCATTTTTTTATTATAATAATGAGGAGTAAATTCTTCTGTAATAACTTTAATTCTACTACAAGAACTAAGTAAGCTTCGAGTTTAAAGATTAGATAATTCCTTTTGATTAAGTATATTTCAATAAAGTATTACTTTGACAAAGTTGCGTACGTTTTCATCTATTTATTTATTATATATTTTCCATAACTCAAACATTTTGAACATTTGAGTCGTGCAAATTATGTATATAATTTTGACTTCAACTAAATCGACAAAAAAAAACAAGAATTTTAAAGTATTAGAAGAATCTTATTTATTTTTTTATAATATAGTATTTGTACATTTTTTATAAACCGTGACATACTTAAAACGTTTAATATATAAGTGCGACCTTTCTGCCCTATCTTAAATGTTAATTATGTATTGGGACCACTGTTCGACCGGTCGTTGTGTGGTCCTTGGTTGCCACGGGAACGCAGCTATAGTAGCCCGCAGACGGATAGCCTTAACTGATGGACGACGCTAATTGTTGTGCCCGGGGTACTCCGATGACGGCGCACACTTCCAAATGTCACTGAACCGTTAATCTTATTTCTAAGTAATTAATGTGTGAACGGAGTTTACTCTGAATACAAAATCAATTTGAATCCCAACTACAATAGAAATATTAATAAACTGCTTCCGTGGCGTAGTGGCTCATCCCTTGTCTTGTAATGCGGACGTCCCGGGTTTGATTCCCGGACCACATGAAAAGGGGAGTTTAGATAGTGGTAGAATTTTTAGAAATGCCGATTTAGTTGCCACCGTTACATGTATTTGCGGCCATAATAGCGTTGTTGTGTTCCATAATTCAAACATATGATAGTTAGAAGTATTTTGGGCGAATAACTTTCACTATCCACGATATGATTGTCACTTTACATCAAGTAAGTAGGTAGGTAGTTAGGAAATCGAGTTCAAATGTAAATCTATAGCCATTGAAAATATACGTTCGTCATTATTTACTCAATTTTAATGTATTATATCAATTTTGACTTCATAAGACCTTTGCCTTTATCAAAGGGTAGCGGACATTCCATTACTGAAGCGAACACTTAATGGATTAAATTAAACTATATCAATTTAGTTATATTCAGTCCCTTTTACCTTTGGCCGTCACGTGGATGCGAGTGTAATTGACTTCTGTCAATGTCTGCGGAAGTTTGGTTCGAGAAATGTAGGTTAACGTATAGGAATTTTTGATAAGACTTTTACAATATTCGTGTGTCGGTAAGTTCACAAGATATATAGTTCGTTACTAATTAAGTACTTTAATGTTTAGACTTGGAATTATGAGCTAGTTTTTGCATGGGATAGTTATTTTTATATTACCTTATATGCTTTCTTATACTAATTAGTGGTTAAAAATAACTAGTTAATTATTTTACGAGTCTGACATGATGTAGTATTTTATACATTATCAGTTTTTTAATTTCATATTAAGATTAATCCCCTTTTAGAATTTGTACAATTTTTCGTCTCCACCGAGTCTGAGAACAAACGTTTTTATTCATACACATGTTACCCCCGTTCACCCCTCTGGGATTTGAATTTCAAAAAAACAAGTTTAAGTAGATAACCTACGCATTACAAATAACATACGAGTACCTTCAAGATTTAATATCTCCAGGATCGATTTAGGCTGTGCGTTGTTATATAGATCAGTGAGTCAGACAGGACTTTATATTTTATATGTACAGATAACTATCACTGCACTGTTAGGAGAGAGTCACTTTATTTAATGTTTTATTGTAGCAACCAGGACATCAACAATCACGTTGTTTGTACTCGGACATATAATGAACGTAAAAGATTATATATATAACCAAATATTTTGTAACGCAACGTTTGTGGGTCACGTTGCTCGGTCGGTAATTAGAATGAGGCCTGTTCACGCAAAACAGCGTTCGTGTTAAAAATATATCGGCCATATCGTGTATCCGTTGCTTGATTTATAACATAAAAATTGGAGTTTTTAAAAATGCTACAGCGGTTTAAAGAATTACGAGCAAAAGATACTTAATTACTATGAGTTTAGTTATAGTTTAAATGATTTTTTTATTACGCGCTTTGTTAGTGTTTGTAGAAGAACATTTTATAATTTTTAATTATTTCATTATAAATTAACCGATACATTTATAATGATGACTGCTGAGTCATCATTATACACGTAAAATAATAGACTTGAAAAATGGACGCTATATTAAAGTTCATACTATCATGTATAAAATGTCAAGGTAACTATTGATTAAATAGAAATAAAAAAATGACACTGTATTGATTTACAAAAGGCCATTTTAATGTAGTCGACCACCATGGATAGCGCAGTTTATGAGTAGACATGAATATTTGATTTTATTTGACAGCCGCCGATAACTTTTTGATTCGATTTCAATAATCGAACACGTTTGATATTAATCGGATAAGAATGTGCTCGCAAAAACTTACCTATTTTTAATGAATAAGTTGCTGGGTGGTGTCGTTAAAATACCTAACATTGGGTTTATTAATGAAATCGATGAAATTAATGGAAAAAATAAAATAAATAATTCGAATATTTTAAAAGACATACAATTTTGATACTTCTCCATATTTTGATTTTATCATTTTAATTTATTTTAAACTTATTACATTCCGAGCAAAAATAAAGTTCTAAGAATAGTTATTATATGTTAAAATTTATTTTGCGGACAGAGGGATTCTGACATCTTGACCGAGTCTTAAATTTTACCTGCCATCATGTGAGACATAAATTCTTTTATTTTTATTCCCATAGGTAATTTGGAATCCAATTTTGGTCCGGCAGCAGTCGGTTGAACTCTTTTCTTTACGGCGACTTTAAGCGTGTCTGCATTGAGATTTGTTAGGATATCGGGGTCGCATACGTAACCTTTCTGAGAAATATAATAAAAACACAAATGGAATTGCTTAGCAAGACTGTTCCGGATGATCCATTTCTAAGTAAATTGTTGTATATTAGTTAGCAATTCGGTTCATACTTGGTTGCTTTGAGTTCATATTTCAAATTTATAAAATTTCAATTAAACTCAAATTATTTTATGTAATATAGATTGCAATACCTTTCAAAACTTCTACTCTCGTAGTTCTCGTAGTATATTTGTCACTCCCATATATGTTATTTTTGTTTGTAATATATGTAATATAAATAATACTTTTATTAAATCCAAAAATATTTTTAACCATTTTAGTCGGTAAATAATATACGGTCATGAAGAAATTATATAATACTTATAATGTTATGTGTATACCTTATTAATAAACGGCGACTTTTGTTCAAACGAAGAATTAGCTTCTTGGACTGTCCAAGAAGCACTGTCCGTTAATTAACTTGTGATATCTGCAGTGGAAGCATAGAACGTAAAGCTTTTAATCTTCGGAGCCTTGTGAGTAATTTGCATAGCTTAACAATTACTTGCTACATTCTTTCTCAGATTTCCAGTATCTTGATTATACAGCCAGTGGTAGTGAACGCCCGCAATATATCCGATGCGCACACCATAAAACAGATTCCTCTCGAGTTCGCGAATTCAACGAGATATAATCGCAGCGTCTTTGTTAATGGATTGAAATAGTGTTCCGTTTTATTCCGCTGACTAATCTAAACTAACTAGTGGACATTTATCAAGAAATTTAATGTTACATCTGTTATTTCGGACATATCGTGCAAACTTAAAAGAAATATTCCATACGAGTTAGTGTAATGTAGTGATAAACATAGTTATACATATAATTTTTTTATATGCGCTATGAATGGAGTGTGTTGTACTTAACAAATAACAAAGTCAGTGAACTAAGAAACTTAATTTAAATGTATATTAGTAATAAGTTGACTTCTAGTCTGAATTGCTATCAGGTGCTTAAAAAAATATTATATTTATGCTAAAAAAGTGCCGACAATTATTTTTAAAATTATATTAAACTACATTTTTGAAAATAATACAGTCAACGCGTATAAAGCAATGGATGTTTATTTAAATAATTATCGTTTTAGTTAACGTTGTAAACATAGGATAAAATCGTTCAATAAGATCAACAAGTTGCAAAGACTAGACGTTAAAGACTACATATTTGTGTAATCCAGTTGAAAGTTCCAAGTAACGCGTAAAATAAAAAGTAAATATGATGTTCTCTCCGGCGACTGGTAATAAGTGAAGCAGTTCAAAGATTACATTATCATTGCATTACTTGCGCTATGTCACCTATATTTAATCACTAGTGAGGTGGTCGACAATTCACATGACATTTAAAAAAAAATTAAAGACGGATATACATAGCAAAGTCAACTGAAGTAGTAAAATACTGATGTTTTTGAAAGTTCAATCTTGTTTTGTTTTTTCTATTGTTATTGTTTAAACGATATCATTAGTAAAACAATCCACAACAATCCGTGTTATCTGAGACAATATTTCTATTATCATCTCAGTCGAAACAAAATCATTAAAAAGAACCAAAGGCTTATTCATTAAATAGATACTTGTCATTTAGCAGTTTTCTAATTAGGTAAGTTACATCACTAATAGGGTATCCGCTCTGAAACAAGTTTGGGTACCATATTAGTTACTATAACAGCAGAATATCTAAACACATTAGAACCAGTTAATTATTTTATAGTCAATCCAATAAATTACTTAAAATGTTTCACCAAACTTATTATGTATCTAGTAATGTACGTTATCTATATATTGTACATTAGTAAAATGGAAGGAATCATTGTAACGTGAACCGGAAACAATTTTTTAACGAGTGGCCCTTTGTAAAAATTTTAGAACCGGATATTTTTGGCTTAACGTATCAATGCTAATTAGAAATAAACTAGAAAGATGCCGGCTTGTGTTAGCATAATTCGGAGGCGGTATATTTGTTAGTTTTTTTTATCTTAACCTTTATTTAGGAAGAATTATTAAAAACCCGTATAGTACCAACTAGCACAAAAACATTCAGTCTTTTGAGTAAGGGTTTTAATTACAATATAAAATTCTTTAACTACTCCGCGTTCTGGTCTCGTATTTTTATGTTATATTATTTATTGAGTATAAACGATACCTTATTACCTTGATAATAACTTACATCATTTAAAATTTTTTTATACCAATTAACGTGCAATACTTATTTTATAACAGCAAAAAAAAATGTTTATAACTAATAACATTTAAAAAATATTGCATGGATATTTGTAATGATTGACAATCGAGTATATAGTGTAAGCGCCTCTGAATTCATAAAGGATTCATATTATGTATACTATTATCCTTAAAATATTTGTGTGTTCATTACGTGAGTAAAATAATGTAAAGACCGAAGATAGGTAAAGATGCTTTGTTATTGATATCATTATATAATTTAAGGATAACATTATCTATTTTAATTAATACAGATTTAGTTTAGTCTCAATAAAACACATTATCTTTGATTATCAATTGCTATGTTATTATTCAAAACACACTCCATAAATAATCATTAATAATAGTGACTTACATTGTTTCATGGTTATATATTCATATATATGCATTCTTACATAAATATTTGTTATAATATTGAAGCATACCGTAAACTGTATCTGTGTCGGTGTTTGCTGTGTAATATGGAGGTTTGATTAAAAAGGTTTGGTTTTTGTAATTTTTATCTTTATTGAAACACATAAAGTACTAACAAAAATCTAAGTGTTTTGACAATGTAACCGCAAAGACTTTTATGGCGCATCGAATTATGATAGCCGTGAAACGAAACCGGTGGGAATAATGCCAAGGGTCAATATCAGCTGGATCTCATTACGTTCCATGTTATGTATTCCCCTTTGGTAAAATTCAATTTGGTGTAACGAACGAGCCGCAGTTTGATTCAGGTAGAAATAAATGAAATAACGTTGAAGCAAATAAAGCGTGCAGTATCGTTTGCTTTGTTACAACATTCCCGCTGTTGAAATCGTTGAAGCCGTGTAATGATTCCCGAGAATACGCATATACAAGTAGCGTGTGGGAGGTCCGTTTTATAGGCAAAACAAACCTGCTGCAATATAAAGCTGGATTTATTTCGTTCTCAGGTTATAACTCAGACCAATACGTGACCAATCTTCACGCCTACCTTCATATATTAAGCTAGTGCTCGAGAAGAAAACGATATTACATAGAAATGGTAGCGATTTTCATGTGTACTACCGGGGTCAAATCAAAGCGATATGGGTTAAAGGTCGCACGGGAAAGGTTATTTCCCGTTGCCCGTTGGGGCGCTTTCTACAATACCGATTATAAACTAGTTCAACACGCCAAGTCTCATAGAGAATGTCGAACTGTAAACTTTTCACTTCTGTTCAAGGATGACATACATTAAAATAGAGCAATTTAATTATTAAATACTACTTTACCACAGTGTTAAATTCCGATTACTATGTCAATTCTCCGGTATAGTCATAAAATCATTTTATGCCTTCGTTCAGTAAAATGTATTGTAAAAACACAAAAACAATTTCAATTTTACGTTGAATCGAGATAATTTGTCTTTATCGTAAAATTGACAAATTCAAATGACGCGTGACCGTCTTTAGCAATGTTGTTGCATAAATTTTGTTGCATCGTAGCTTGCAAGAGAATCAAGTCAAGTCATAGCGGGTTATTTTGCGGAGTTACCAGCTCACTATAGTAATAAGGCACAATACCCGGAAGTTGTTGATTTCAATGTACCGAGAGAGGCGTAAGGGAAAAATTGATCGCCGAGCCTTGGGGACGGTGGGAACGCAATTTCGCGGCATCCATTGCCTCATGAACGCTGTTATTGTCGATGAGAAAAGTCGTAGCATCGTCCGTACACACACATTTCATAAGCGGATTAGCGACTTTAAAGGACTGGACCACGACGATAGCCGGTATTGCACTGAGCGCCATAAATTGTAGACTTTTTGTTACAATACGCTTTGAATTTCATAAGTATACGCTTTCTAATAGACTTCGGTAATCCTATAGGTTAGTGCAAATGCACATACGTCACATAAGTTTTACTGAAAGTTCGTTTTTAAACAGAATATA
This sequence comes from Pharmacophagus antenor, assembly GCA_018245475.1. Classification (NCBI taxonomy): domain Eukaryota; kingdom Metazoa; phylum Arthropoda; class Insecta; order Lepidoptera; family Papilionidae; genus Pharmacophagus; species Pharmacophagus antenor. The sequence goes on from DWQX01001048.1 coordinate 26,990, forward strand.
GAAGTTAAAATTCTGTTTTGTGTAGTAAATTTATATTTAATAGACCCGTAAAAAGAAGGCCATCTGTTTATGATTATATTGACAAATTAGCATTGCGACATTCTCTCGGGCGTTGACGCAGGGGCAGACCTTAGACACGGTGGATAGGTGTAGTAAAAAAAGATATTACTAATGACGAAGTTAAAAATAGAGCAAGTCAAAATAAGTAAAGCTGCCTACATCACCATATAGGATACATAGCTAAAGAGAGAGATAGATAGAGAGAGAGAGAGAAAGAGAGACAGAGAGAGAATTGGATCGAATACCTCGCAAAGTAATTTTTAGCAGGAAACAAGGATCCCATTCTTGCAGCTACACGACCTCATTTAGAGTTCATTGCGTTATTTGAGGAATGGGAAAGTCTTGTCATTATAAACTGCTCGTGTTAATAATAATTCAATATAGAAATACGCTAACAGTTCTCGTATTTCTTATAATTTGTTTAAATAATATTTTTTCTCGGTGAAAGGAAACACTTTATATGTAATTTCAAGATAAAATAATACGCAACAATTATTTATAATAACTAATAAGGTTAACAACAAAGGCACACACTTAAGTTAATTGAATATAATAAAAATAAACATTAAGCTAAAAAATGTTTCTTTGAAAAATTTGTACTAAAAAAGATGATTTACTTTTAAATGTTATAAGCCTACTTTATTACCCTTTTGTGTGAACTCAGTGTCAAATGTTACGATGAATGTGTTATTCGGTTTAATTTCGATCTGAGTTGAGAAGAGTTAGATATTAGTCGCGAGGCTTCGAAGCCTAGTTTGCTATAAGCCGCTTGTTTTCAAAATGATATACTCGTATGTTCTGGTGTCTAATATTAAAATATACTAGGTTAATATAGTATAACGTTTTAGTCCTACGAATAATTCTAAAGGTTCTTACCGAGTTTTGATATGTCGTAACATAAAATATATATTTTATAAAATCATTACCAATGTTTGGAAATTAGACATTGTTTCTGTAGAGCTCTGTTCAAGCGAATAACATAGTACAGAGATAGGAACAATGCAGTTATTAGAAAATAAAAAAAGTATATTTATCGATAATCTCCAGTCCATCGAAAGTCGGAATTCCCGCCCATAGTCTCCGACTAATATTGTAGAAGCCGTAAGACTGTGTGACGTACTCGTTACACCGGCTTATTGGCACGGAAAGGCGCTCGCCTTCGATGCCGTCCGCTACCCTACACTCCCAAACGTAAATACCAAAACCAATCTCGGGTACAAACACCACTCCATGCGTGTAAACATCTCACGACATAAGGAGGTAAAGAAATCCGGATCAGTTAGAGGTGGAATCTTTTTATATTATCGTATTTGTTAATCAAATAGTTCCTTTTACTTAGCATTGGTCAGGTTAACACTTAATCTAAGAAATTAATAAGTCAAATAATACTTATTGTAAGGCAGTATACAAATGCTATGTACCTTACAATACGATGACAAAATAGCAGTTTGCTGATATCATGCGTTTAACTTATTTTTATGATTGAGGATAAAATCGAAGCTAAAGATTAGGACATAGCTTACTCAAGCTTCTCTTCAGGACTTCCTCTTTACTTATAAATAAATAACATTATAATATGAAAATTACATTTATACGATTAATTTTAATGTACATATTATGACTATTTTCTGAAATATAATTAGACTGGCCCGTTGGTGTAATGGTAATTGTGAAATAATAATGGTAAAGTCTCTTACAAAAATGTATGTGATGAATATTTGTGTTTGTTCTGCATCTGGTTGTTTGTCTATATTTAAATATTTATTTAAAACTATCTATGTACGCATATAGGTCTCTGATAACCATACTACAGGTGCTGCATAGCTACCTATCTTGGGATCAGAGTACACGTGGACTTGTAAGTAGAAATAAATATTTCCTATACCTCAATTTGCTCTACAATGAAATCCAGCCATCCGAATATATACCGGATCGAAGCGCATAAAAAAGCAAGAGATATAATTTTTTCTCCGTCTGCCTCCTCAAGGACTCTCGACCTCGAGTTCATTGAATGAGATCGCAATTTTAATAACCCGCTGTATTCGTTTTGCCCGTACATAAATATTTCTGCGGTCGTAAAGCGACCTGTTGTTAAACACGGGGGGACGCTTCGTCGTCTTTACGCTTTACGCTATCGTTTCATTGTCATTTGTAACGTCTCATTTTAATGAGGGCCGTTCATTGACGACTTTCGTTGCGGTATAAACATTAGAAACCGTAGAATGGGTAACAAACTTCTTTTTGGTATTCCAATAACAATTAAATTTGTGTTTTTCATTATAGTCATTATTTTTTTTATTAATTAAATGTATTATTAAGTATAGACGTTTGCGACAACGAATAGAGCATGCTACGAAGGACTAACGCCGTTAAGTCGGCTAACTACAGAGAAATATAAATAATATTACATTGTTGCAACCATCTTATATCATTCATCGCTTGGCAGATTTCACGCTCATTCCGCTGTTATAATAAAACAAAAAAAAAAACGAACCAACCATAAAATACTGATGTAAGTACAAAAACGATGTAAAGTTGTACTATCAAAATAAATTTCCTAACATCGGGGTGTATTTGCCTCCGATGCTCAATCATCATTGTCAGATTGTATATGATTACAGATAACTCTTTGTAGTCGATAGCGACTTTAATCACGTCGTGTATTTCGAAAGTGTACCTTTTCGTATCTTCATCGTGGTACCACAAAAACTGGTTGCCCATTGCAAAAGCCGTTAGCACGTAAATTTGCTACCGGACGGTAACAATTGTGCTATTGTTACTAATAGTACTGCTCGGGCATTAGTGTTAGATTTCCAGAAGAAAGGCGCGGTCGTAATATTCAAACTGTTACAATGATAGTAAGTTATGTTCAACTCCAACCGTAGTAAACAAATCGAAGTAAATTATTTAATTCATATTTAGAAATCTGTTCATTTAATTTGAGCTTATGCGGTTATTCATAAATTTCGAAATGGTTACGGGCTATTAAACGTTGTTAGTAATTAATTAGCACTTCTCATACAAAAGTGATTTGGCTTGGTATGAGTGAAATTCTGTCGATTTTTTTTATAACAAATGATATAGAATAAAATTTAAATAAAAAGATAAAAAGTGTGTATGTGCCTATATATCATATCAAGTAAATATGTCTTTACATGAAATGTTTAAATGTGTTTAAGAAATACTAAAAATAATAACCAAATATTCATTTTTCTTTAGATATGTATTTGGTTAATTATTCTCTTCTTCTTAGTCTTTTTCGACCATTAGGGTGTAGGGCTCCTTAAATTTTTTTTCAAGTTATTACGTCGTCGCAACACTTCTATGGTTAATAGTATGGTTAATAATAATTGATATTATTATCTAGTGTCTGCTAGCGGTTAAGGGCGTGTGTAGTATAAACAATCTCAGCCTACGCAAACATTAGAATTACCTCTGCGCCAACATTGACACACCTTTACATAATCTAAATGTATCGGACGAAAAAACACCGAGATCTCGGTCACGTTTCGCCAAGTAACTATTTAGTTGAAACGACGAGATAAGAACGCTTTGTTCGGGTACTTGCGAACCGTTATGTTTGATGATCTGCTCTGTTTGAAATCTCTCTGTTTACACTTGTTTATATATTTGTAACGTAAGCAGCGTTTTAAATAAACCTTTGCGTAGATACTGTGGGAATGTAAACTATGAAAATATTTAAAAGTAATCTTGTAAGAAAGATGTAATATTGGTTTCTCAACCGAATGTATAACTAGATCCACAAAATCGAATCGGTTCCCCACTTCTACCTAATTGCCAATGGAGAGTAAATGTCTCGGAATTTCGGTACAGTAACTTGATTACTGGACCACAACCCCTACTAATCTACTATTCTCAGTATTTCAGTTAGTCGTTATTGTAAGTTAAGTTGGATTCGTCAATAAAACTATGTTTTCTAAAAGAAAGGCACACTCATCTGGTTACTCTTACTTGATAATACTGCTATTGATGAAAACTTCTACTAGTGTTGAAAAGAAGTATATTTAACTTACTTTCATTACTTTTCGTCAAAATCATAACGTGACTTAACCTAATATATCAATAATTATTTAATCTGAAGGTAGATGTTAAAAGTATATTAATATCTACATGCTAATTAGCTAAGCTCTAAACCTGAAAAACCTTTTGATTTAAAGATTGAATTTTATATATGATTGTTTTTGTGAAATTGACTTAAAATAAGAAAATCTAATTAATATATAACTTCAGTCCCTATAACATGTATTACGGCACGTGACAATCGATAGCCACAGAGTATAAAAGCAAACAGACGTCTAGGCTGTTGTGGCGAGGGTCTATTGTCAGCGAATCAATTAACTTGACAGCGTGCGTCATTGAGTGGCGTTAGATAATTACAACAATAACGGGAGCTACTCTTATGTACGTTGGACTTTGTTCCAATAGGGTTGAACAAACCATCTCAATTCTAATCATGGATTAAATTCTCTTTATAAATTAATGTTGCAACAACATAGCAGGTGGTAGGTCTTTTGACGAAGACTTCGTTGCTGGCGTCAATATTTGTCACATACAGACATTACTGCGTTCCTGTTTGGTAGGTGCTGTACCTTTTAAAATTGCTGAATTAACGGGACTTGTGTTTTCTTTATATATATTGTAACCTAACGCTGCACGAAATTACAAGAGGCAATTGCACAATGAAGGTAGTGCACATTACATACTTACACAGCAGTTATGTAGTTTTAAAACATAGGTTAAACATTTGAGTCACTGGTCACATACGAAAACACCTCTCTTTGAAATAAAAGAGGAATAAGAAAAGTCTCCTTCCAATATTATGACTATGAAGTAATTAAATATTTGGATATAAAATTATATACAAATAATATTAACCCTTTGCACTCGAGTCTCTTTCGTGCCTATTATATGAGTAACCTTTCAAGTATAAAGGGTTAATTTAATTAAAACTTTTATTTATAACATTAACACGTCATTTATTATTAATACATTGTACTCCAGGACTCC
>DWQX01001049.1:0-32072 GCA_018245475.1 Pharmacophagus antenor
TCACCTACCGCTAAGACTGCGCTATGTTCTCCTCACCTTGTAAGCAAGGTACCCGTCGGAAGTCCACCTCGGCGGCAGCGCGGACACGTCGGTCTGTGCCCCGCTCTCCCTGCGCGGGCCACCGCTCTCGCGGAGCACGGGCCGCCGCGATGACGTCACAGACTTGCCCGTACGCATAGCGCCGCGGTAAGGCAGTGGCCTACGCGATATGCCAAACAAAACAGTAAAATTGCTTTATAATTTAAGCAATTTCGGGTCTATATCGGCCGTGGTCTCGAATCTGCCTCGCGATCAAGGCCTATGCATCTCGCGAGGAACGTCGATGAATATTAGTTATCGTACCTTGTGAATATTTACACGATATAGACTCGAAAAAGATTAAATAATAATGTATAAAGGTAGCGAATATTTTTTTAATTAACACCATATTGCAAGATACGGCTAACAAGCTAAATCTGTTATAAGTTTCGATAATTTATATTTTTCAAATTAATAAATGTGATGATCATCATTTTCTTTGGCCCAAATATGTAACTATTAGAGGCGGTACCAGTACGAAAACCCGGCATACTTGATTGAAGCAATATAGTATACTAAATTAAAAAAAAAAACTGTTACTGAAGTCTAAACATAACCATATAGATAAAAAATTAAAAATCATGTCATGTATTAATATTTTTTTTATGTAAATGCGTCTAAAATTGCTCGGGTTTGCCCTGCAGGCACGCCCCTTGTAACTACCACTAACGGGTATTTAAAAAAATATTTTAAACTCTTAAATTCACTATTAAAATGTAACGCAAGATATGTGATGAGTTATAAAGTATAAAATAAATAATGAGGGTCAGATGCATCGAAAAAGGAAATGGCAAAAAAAATAGTCAAAAATTGAAGAACTCCCATATCACGGGAAAGTTTAATAAAAAGAAAAAAAAAAGAAAGCAAGTAAATAGATAGGAAACGAATTTGTACCAGAGGTACAGACAATGTCCTACTAATCTAACTTTATCTCATTAAAAGTATGTTACATTTTGAATAATAATATTGTCACCTGTATTGAAAAGGATTAGGGCATGTATTCCTTCTGATGTTAAAGCTGCTAGCCAGATCGTCTTCCGATATACCGCACTTGGAGATATCGGTCTCTGCAAATACTGAGAATCTGTGTCCCAAGCGACTGCTTTTGTGGAAACTGTCCACACTTTCATCTCTATGCAGAATATCCATACTTGACCCCAGCTCGAAACTCGATGACTTTGTATTATCGAAACTTAAGCCTCTGTTGTATTCGCATGTAAGACTGTCAACACTGTCCAATCTGCGAGTACTTGCATTAGGGCTTCGCCTATACAGGGTGTTGTCAGACTTATTGCCGCAACTCTTCAATATGCCTCTTCCAGGTAAATCTAAACTCCCCTTACTGTTAAATGCAACTTGCTTTATATCTTTATCATTAGGGAGTGAAACTCTCTTTTGTTTCAAATTAGAATCTCCAATTACGCCTTGGAAATTACTGTTTTCTTGATTTTCATTTTCAGCATTATCGGTTGTTTCGCCAGGTTGGAAATCTGGATCCAGAGTGTGAAACTTAATTAAGACAGGAGTAGAGTGGATAGTGGAAGCGGAATTTGGCGCCCACTGCTCGGTCTCTCGTATTGAGACAAGATCCTCCTATGAAAAAAATAAAAATAAATATAGATAGATGGATATACCAATAGTAATTAATTTTGAAGCTATATTACAATAAATAAAACAAGGAAATTGAGTTCGTGTGATATTTGTAGTAAAATCTGTTTACATTCTGATTAAACCATTGTGATAACAAACCAAAATGTGATTTACCTGTAAATTACTCATATCCTTGGACTCATCCGTAGTGAAAATTAATTCAATATCGTCCACTTCTTCCGATTCATTACCACTGGCATTATCTTGCTCCTTATCTTCTGGTGCTCCACCTGGATCCATGGGTGTGGTACAGCCTTCGGAGAATACAGAATTGTCACCTTCTGATAAAGATCTGTAATAATTATTATTAACTTAATAATGTATACCAATATTACAATGAGATTATTATATTACAATACGGAATTATACAACACATCTACATATTTGAAAAGATTATATTGGTCACATCTCTCTGAATTCTTTAGACATTGATTGCTATATATTATTTAGTAAACAAAGACATTTAAACTACGCAGTGAATTAAGTATAAGGAACATCTTAAATTCAATCATTTTCTCTATCTGAACAATTTTATTGTAAGAAATTACAAGTCTTAAAATAACAAGGTATTAAACACCTCAAATATCAAAACTATTAATAAGATATCACAAAAATGTTATCCTAAAAAATGTATATCAAGTGTTGTGCTTTTCAAACTATAAAATATCATTTCACTTGCAGTTGCAAACCTAAACTGCATACAAAATAATACAGTTAAGCATAACTGAACAATTATTTTTAATGACAATTTTATCTTACAAAAATTATAACATAAAGAAAAAAGGCAAAATATCAATTATTTATATAAAAATAAATGGATATGGGAAATTGACTGGCCTGATGGTGTCATATTAGTAACCCTGCCTCTTTAACCAGGGTGGCAGATTTGATTCCCACTCAGGACAAACACTCACATGATAAACATTTATGTTTGTACTGTGTCTGGTTGTTAATACATTTAAGTGTTTATTTAAAAATATCAGTGTATGTGTATTGGTCTCTGATAACTCATACTACAATGCTTTGCTACCTATCTTGGAATCAGAGTAATATGTGTGAAAAAGTCCCAGATATTATATTATATTGCATATGAATTATTCATAAATATATAATCAATTACAACATTGAAGTACCTGCTAGCAATTTTTTAAAATATGTAATGTAATTAATTCTGATATAAAAAAATGTATATATTTACCTAAGACTTAAATCATCAACATCCAAATTGAGTGTGTCCTTTTTCCTAAGATGTTCAGTGCTTTCTTTGACAATTAGATTATCTTCAGATGTTATTTTTACTTTTACATCAAATTTATCTGCTTTAGATTTTACTTCTGCTTCATTAGGGACTGCCATTATAACATTCTCTGTTGACACTGTTTTGAAATTCACTTCATTCCCTTCTGAATCTATAATATGATCAAAATGCTCTTTCTTCTCTTCAAAATGAAATGTAGATTTTGAATCAGATGACTCTTTATGAGAGAAATCTTTGTATTTTTTCTGATCAGCAGTCAAATCAGTTTCAGAACTAGTATTTGATAAAACACTACCTTCTTTCACAGTCCTCACCTTTATTTTTACATCAAATTTAGATAACAACTCTAATTTAGTTTTATAGCTTGGAAAATGACTTGCTTCTTCTTTAGTCACACTTATTTGACTGTTAGGGTCTGCTTCAGGAGAGCCTAGTTGAGGGCTAGGAGATTCTATATCAGAAATATAATCTTTAAAGTTTTCTTCTTTAATTTCTTCCAGCTTTTCTGTTGAAGGGAACTTATTAAAATCATCTACCTCTATAAACTTTCCTAAAGCAGCTGGGCTTTTTAAGTCAGTTATTGCTGTAGTTATTATTAATTCACCATCACCACACCCTTCTACAGCTATTGGATTATAAGTATCATGCAACTTGATATTTTGATTAGTATCTTTGCTTTCGAATTCAGAATCTATAATCTTCCTTCTTAAAATATGATTTTCAACTGTTAATTTCTCTATGAGATCAGCATAATCTAAACAGTTTGAGTGTTGTTCATATTTTTCCTTTAACTCTTTTAATTCATTTTTTGATACTTCTAATGCAGTTCTTAAAGATACTACAGTTTGGTGAAGAGCTCTTACTGTATCCAAATGCGCAGTCCCCGGTGGGACCGATTCCAGCCTACCACTGTCCATTCCACCTTGAAAACATTCTTTAGTCTGATATCCAACATCCCATACATGACTAATGATATTTTGAAAAAACCTTATTTAACAATTACAGACGTTTCCATTTCGCAGTCAACGTCACTATAACAAGAAGAAAATAATTTTAATTTGTTTGTCTTTTTACAACTCAATAAAAATCAATACAACTTACTTTTTATTCCACCTGTGAATAAATCTAAAGGAACACAATCATTGCGCATTTTTAACCTTAGTCAAGAATCACTATAGATTAAGGACTTAGAAGCGTATCAGTCCTGTTAGGTGCGCAATCGATAAAACAGCGACCTGAATAAGTCGTTAAATTAAAACCCTCGAAATTAGTCGGGAAAGTCTTCAGCTGGTACAAAACACTGATAAACACCGACACGGAAGCCAACAATTAAGTCAAAGTATTATCTCTCGATCGTTTTGACAAGGTTGTTGGGCTTAGCTATAGTATAGACCAGTATAGGTGGCTGAAAATTTTCCTGTGTTCCTCCTTGTAAACAAATCAATACCTGAATTTGGTGTTCGCGGGCGGTAGAGCAAAAAAGACCTCCGATATTGCTCTCTCTGTTTAATCCGGTACTGTCAATACGAATACTGTAACTGTGCGTTCATAATTTAATGATAAAAAATATTGATGAGTTTAATTACATATTAGTTTCCCTATTAAATACTAAAAATTCTTAAAGGTTTTAATTAATTTATTATTATAGTATTATTGTGGAATGCTACTTATCAATGTCGATTCTTGCCGGACTGTGCATAATTGTTTTAAACTGTCAAAGTCATATGTCGTTTTTGAATAACCTCAACCAAAATGTAAATAAAACCAAAACGACAATAAGGAGATAATTTTCAAAATGTTTAATATATTAAGAGTACATAAAAGTACTGTATCAATTTATTGTTTAGTTTTACAAGCACGGAACAAAACTAAAACACATTGGGTAATTAATATTATTTTTTAAAAACAGGTGATTTAAGTTTTCATGTATTGAACATTTGCTTTTATTATTCTAGGCGAAATTAAAAAAGAAATCGGGACCCAAATATAAGGCACTAAATCACTTTGATGATTTCTATGGTTCCGTTTTTGGCGATGGCTGGCTCTCAATCAAAGAAGCTTTACTTCGTCGGTCTAAGTATGTAGCGGTTGTAAATAATTACGGCGATGCAGAAGACACTATGAAATTTCTTAGTTACCAAGGTAAAGACCTACAATGAGCATGTTTTGTAAAATTACTATCAATGTTTTTATTATTGTGTTATAAAGTAACTGAACTATATATTCTCCTAACAGGTGCACATTGCCTAAAAGATCTCATGAAAATACAACAAGACTTTGAGGATAAACATATGCCTGTCCAAACAGAGACTGAACCACCACCACATATACACTCAAATGATATTAATAACTATATTTCTAAACTTCAGTGTAAAGAAGTTTCAGAAGTTTATCCTAACAGTGATAATGTACCGGATAAAATAGGCTTAAGTGATAAATCTTCAGCAGGCACTACAGAAACTGAGATGGATAAAATGTAAGTATATTGTGATTGCCAGTTCTATACACATTTTTTTATTGGTTAAGGGCTAATACTTGGTCTTAATTTCATCTGATTTTAAGTGACAATTAAGTCATAGATGGTGAAGTGTGTTTGCCCAGAATACATATGGTTCTCACAAATATGACTCTTGGAAGACAGCGATGCTGTCATGACTGTAGATTGACATTGTAGGTGGTAGCTAGCCAGGTGGTGGGTTTGAAAAACTACCACCATCCAGACACCACCTCTGTGGCCAGGGGCCAAGGGGATAAACCACTGCACCATAGAGGCGGTCAGGTTATCAGAATCAATTATTTACTTTGAGCAATCCAACCATAGCATTACTTTTGGACAGTCAGTTACATCTGCATAATTTTATTTGTCTCTAACTGCAAAGTTAAAATATAAAGCTGTTTATTGATTTATAGTTAACAATGAAAATACAGTTATAGACACAAATAATTATGATATACAAATATTATTTATAATACTGTTTTCAGCACACCCATAAATAATACTCTTGATCAAGCATTAGAGGATGCAGAAATTGATCAGACCAGATTAATTGATCCATCTATGGGAATTAATTCTGAAGCTCTATATCAATATGTACCAGCGACTAAACTTAAAGGAATGGATGAATGGATTTCAGAATCTGTTTATTTTTCCCATTATACTAGTAGTAAGATTTGTTTTAATTAGTAATTTGTATTGATAATGGAGCATCGTAAAATGGAACTATGAACAATTGCAGAGATATATTAAGAGTACTTTAAACTCTTTTACTCTTAAATTAACTGAATATTATTCATTATATCTACATAAGATGCTTTGAATCCTTATCACTCGAGAAATAGAAAAACACTACAGAAAAAAAACAGACAGTAAAATAAAATGGAATATTTATTTGAAAATGGCGAGTAATTCTGTGTAAATGTTACAATTTGTATATCTATTAACTGACTTTTAATACATTTTGTGCCACATGGTGTACATGACTCATGCTGAAGAATTTTTTGAAATAGTTTTGAATGCATATTTTCTTAAACAATGACTTTAATCTTAAAACAATTATATAAAACTTTAATTTGCATAAAGAATAAGTCAAATTGTTAAAAACTCAATAAATGATTAAAAATTGTCTCCATATATCATCCTAACAAGTACACATAGGGTAAAATCTTATAAAATGCTGTGGCATGAAACATTTACAGCAATAATCATAACATTGCATTCTAACACTAAATAGAATGCTAACTAAAGCTCGGCAGTATTACTGCCAATTGGGAGTGGTAAGGGTTAATTTAAACACCAAAAATAATTGTTTGTTAAAAGTAAAAAATTAGCTGATAATAGTTATGAAACAAATTTCAAATTGGTTTTTTTACAGATGATAAAGATTTCCCATTAATAATAGAGCCAGAAAATGATTTCAAGTTTCCAGAACATCTAAAAGTGTACACATATGAAATGAATAGCGAATACACAATGTTTTCGGAGCCCAAGAGAACATTAACAGGTATAGTATGTCACTTATATAAATTCATTTTGTGTTTATTATACTGTATGTTGCTATCATCCAATGAATCAGCTTGTCTCATCACTATGTTGTAATAAAAAAAATTGTAACAAATTTGAGGGTTTTGTCAACATGTTGATTATGTAAATAATAATAGTAATTCAAACTCAATGTTATTAAATATTGTAAGAAGTATATTATTTTGTATAATTTTTTAGAAAACTTATCAAGAAATCCTGATAGGAGTTACATTTCATAGTTTTAGACTATACTAAATTATTCTGTCGATTTTTCTAGGAGTATTTAACTATTACCCTATGGACTGCAGTAGTGTTTTAGCAGTGCTAGCTCTCTGCTTATCGCCTGGGGATAGAGTTCTAGACTTATGCTCCGCACCAGGGGGCAAGGCCCTAGTGGCGTTACAGACGCTTCTCCCCGATATCGTGGTTTGCAATGATGTATCCATATCGAGAACTAACAGGTTAGATTTTGATCTATTAACATATATATAATATTAACCATTTCATTTTTTTGTATGCATTAAAGGCGCTTAAATCTTCAGGAGTAGAATGAATAGATTGCGTGTAAGTTCTTCCTTTATTCTTAGAGATTACTGTCTACACTGTCTCATTTGGATGCTTCAACTATGGTTGCATATTTGTTAAAAACAACTTGGTCACTCAACATTATGCGATAATGACTAAGCTACAAGCCATGCAAATTTTATAAAATAACGGCTTAATTATTTTGCGAATTCATTTGGACTCTAAAAAGAGATTTGTTTGGCCACTCGTTCAAATAATGTTACTTAAATTTGGTTAATTTATTGATTCAACCGTTACCTTGCGGAACGTCATGACTAAATTCATCAAAAATTAATTTGCTAATTTCCTGTTTTTTTCAATGGCAAACAAAATCCCGATGTCGAATCGTCGAAGCCGTAACTTCTGCGGATGCCATGTATAATGACTAAACGCGTTCGGTTTATATTTTGGTTGTGGTATTTCCGATTGAACAAAGCGGACTTTAAAAATTCAGCTTTATAGCAGAATTTAGAATTTCAGCTGTGTTGACTTAATATTATAAATAGTAACCTATTATAAGCTATTATTACGAAAAATAGTTTATACGTTTATTTTTGTTTTTGTTACTGTTCAAGTCGTTTCATATGTGGTAGGCAAAGGTCAGACACCATAGAGCCTAATTTGAAATATCTATTTTTTTCTTACAATGTTAATGAGAACTAAGGAAAGCTTAGTAGTTACGATAATTTAAAATTAATCATAGCATATAATCTATGACATCATTTGTTTCAAATTAAATATAGCAAATAGACTTCGGTCATTATTTTATTTAAAGAATAATCATATTATTAAAGGACGAAGAGAATATTCGGTGACTACCTCCTAGACTTTGAAACCAACAACAAATGGCGGGAGAGAGTGCTTATTAAGCATGTGGATGGCCGCGTATTCACAGACGACAATGGCTTTGACAAGGTAATGCATAGCACATATGAAATAAAGACCAAGAATTTCTGTATATTCTCTTTCATTTACTTATTTTTTCATTAGTCAATGTAAGTACTATTATAATCGTTTCAATAGTCGCTCATCTTTATTTTTTGTGACATGCGATTATGATGTATCACAGATTAAAAGTCCATTCACTTGACCCTCCAACTTTGTTCCTATAGGAAACAGAATTTGTAAAAATCTATATAATACGTTACATTTAATGCAGTTTATAAATATAGTAATAGCGTCCTGTTCTTTATGATTGTTGAGAAAAAAATATTTAACAATGTGTGAAAAAAAAAATGTAAATTTTCTTTAGTACTACTGTAAGCACCGGTAAGATCTTAAAGGAATATAAGACATATTATAATAATAAGTTTGTTTATTTTCATTTCATTGTGTGACCATATTAATAGAGAAAAAAACCCTAATTTTATTCAACTTTGATCCATTTAAATTTTCGGTTCAACATGGGTGGGTATTTTATTTTCTAAAATTCCCTGTCTCAAATGGTTAACAAATGAGATAAATGTGGTGGAGCTAATATTATAGTAGTGGAGAAAATGAAGCGTCTTATCTGTAAGGATCCTTCGCGATGTCCCGTGTGTATCCCGGCTCACATTCTTGTTTCCAGGTCCTGGTGGACGTCCCGTGCACTACGGATAGGCACACGGTCATGGAGGACGAAAACAATATATTCAGATCGGACAGGGTTAAAGAGCGACTGAGACTGCCGGAACTACAGACGCAGCTTTTGGTGTAAGTGAAAATTGTTGTTACGTTTCATTGCAACCCTTGCGTTCTCACTCGTAGATAATCGTGACTGACTTATTGTACAAACTTATTAATCTTTTTACTTCTTTTTATCGGATATGAGCTCTAACGCTTGAGGCAATTTCACCGCATTTTGTTGGCAATGAGGCGGTAAATGGGGGAGCGTGTTCGCCCAGATCACCTCCGGGTCTCACACGTATGATGCAGATTGACGTTAAGGGTGATAGTTAGCCAGTCGGGTTCGAAGAAACCTTACCAGGATCTTGTCTCCCCTACTCCTGTAGCCCGGGAATTTATTCCGGAATTTACAAGTTATGGGGCAACGTCGCGAAAGCAATCTAAAGTGAATTCACCTGTACATTAAGTTCTACTCCCGCCACGAAAATTTATATAATACGAAAGATGCACCAAGATTATAAAGTTGGATGTCGGTCAACATAGACTGTATGCTATATCTACGTTTACATTCCAAAATGTGTCTAATTGTTTAAAAAACTAGTTTCATATTTCAGCAACGCACTGAGGCTGGTAAGGGTAGGCGGCGCGGTAGTGTACTCAACGTGCACGCTGAGCCCCGTGCAGAATGACGGGGTCGTGCATGCGGCGCTCCGGCACGCGTTCGAATCGCACCAAACGGTCGCCTCTGTCAGGTACGTTACCTCGTGTGACAAGTGAAGATATTTTGATTATAAAGAGATTTGATTTGATTTGATTATAAGAAGACACAGTCTTTGAGAATAAAAAGATTTTTTACTCTCCGAGTATGCTAACTAATCTAAATCTGCCTCCCCTGGGTAGTGGAATTTGAAAGACTAACCGGACCTTCACATCATAAATAATATGCCTTCTAAATTTAATAGGTACAGAAATAGTAGTTTATACTGTTGCGTTGATATATATGTAAGTCAGTCAGTCATTAAGTAATCCAGTCAGGAATTTCGGTTTTATTAATATATGTAAAGAAAATAACACTTTTTCTAATCATCCAAAGCACGTTCTCCACATAAATTTATTATTTATTTAGTAAGACGAGCTGTGCATTTTTGGCTTCTACGATAATGTCAGTAATGATACCGGTAACAGGTTATTAATGGTTTCTCGTATTGTATACTGTCTTATATTACACCAAGGTGCCTATTTGCCTTCAAACTATATTATTTCGGTTTGGTCATTGTAGAGTACAAGTAACTGGGGTAATGAAACATGCTAATGAAAAGCACAAAACGAGATGCTGCCAGAATGTATAAATAATTGTAAAAACTCGATATAAATGTCCACAATATCGACTGACGATATTGACTTCAGTATTCGTGCTGAAGGGCTGTTTGTTGCACCGTTTCTTCTACCCAGCCAGTGGACTTAGGGAGGTGCGAAGGATGGGCGAATCGGCGTGTTGGCTATAAATTGAAAAAATATAAATATGACGTCAAAAAGTGCTACATGATAGTGCATTTTGATCAAATGAATTGAGTTTGACTTTGAAAATTGAAATATAATTTAACAGATCGCCACGAATATTAACATTTATTTCTATATGAACCTCTTAACGCACAGATTTATTGCAATTAAAACCGATTCAAAAATAATTCGTTTAACTTAAAAACACACACATTAGAACATTTATTTTAGCAAAAAAAAATTCAAAATAAATTAAATATTATTGGAGCGTATAACAGAATATCGCTCGAATTACCTCAAATGTGCACAGTTTGGCCTGTTTAACGCGTCCTAAATAACTCGAGCGCACAATTTTTTATAAAAAAATAATTCGCAGAGACTTGTCATCGTCGATACGAGGTTTAAGCAGCACTTTACAACTGGGCAGTGGAACGTTGAAACCGCGCTACGGCCAGCTGGTAGTACCTTCGCTAGGCGCTAACTTCGGGCCCGCGTACGTGGCACGGCTCGTCAGGCTCAAGTGACGTTAAGTGACGCCAATATAATCAAAATAAAAACTACGTTATCAAATCATGTTTTGCTTTATATATTATAATATGTGAAAAAAAATTAATTTGCTTCTTTTTACTTTATTTATTCGCAAATACTAAAATGCAATCTCAGCGCCTTTCGTCACTATACTTGCAATCTTCAGATTGTTTGTCAAAAAAAAAGCGGGAATTAGCAAATTAATATTGTTTTATTTGAGTTATGGAGTTTCGAGTTTTCGTTATGAGTAAGACACTAGTTTTGGTACTCATCATCCGGTTACATAAATTTTATTACGTTATGTTGCACGATGATGACGTTTGGTCGTTAAATTTTCATGATTTGTATAATCAAGATAAAAAAATAAACAAACGTAAATTATCACGACCCGATTAACATTTAACGTTAGCTACCATTTTCATATTGTAAGAATTATGCAAATTATTAAAAGTATCCGCTTAAATATTGCGGTATTCACTTGGACTCTGAGATTTTTTGCCCTCTCAACTATCACTTAATTTTGGTACGAGTAAGCGGAGTAAGTTATTGTAATCAGTAAAGTCCGCTATTGGCGGCAACTTACCGCCTTCCCGGAAAGTGGACCGATGATCTGGTGAAGGTCGCAGGAAGCTGCTAAATGCGGACAACACAGAACTAATCGGTGTGAAGATCCTTAGGGGATGTGATGTGATATCGTGAGCTATTTCAATTAAGTAAAGTTTTCACACATATTCAGATTCGTTAGGATAAAAGATATTATCACTCGGCATTCACATTATTTATCTGTCAAAGAAGTAACACAGATAATAAAGACCAAGCGAAGGTAGCAACTAATACCCTCGCGTCACGAAGAAGAAGCTGAGCTACACCAATCTCCATAACGACCATCGCGGTATCCTATCGACACAGATCTTAAATAAATTATAATTACCTACACTTGGTATCTGTAAAATCTTCTCTATCATCACTTCACAACCCATTAATGTGTGATCGGCATAGTACGTGTTCTTCCTCGATACATCTTTATCAGCTGTCAAATATGAAAAAAAAATAACTCTATGTAATACAAAAAAGGTTTTTCGTGATATTACAATATACATTTTAGCAAAGTGCTATCTGTTAATTGAACATTTCACTATTAACGATTTTTGTAGTTCACATAATTATTGATGAATTTTCTAGTGAAAAATTTTGTCAACTGCTGATGTCTTTATAAGCTTTGAATGTGATCAGTTGTATAATTTCTACAATGGGGAATAATACAGCCAAGAGGACAGGAGGTACCCTACCCCCAGTTAATATAATTACTTTTCTGTATTATTTAAAAATCACTTAAAATAAAATATACAATGTCATTATATATATTTATTTATTTAAAAACACGTAAGTACTTCGTCATAAAACGGCAATAAGTACATGTAAGCAGTCTCAAAAACCAGTAGTTGCAATACAAAAATATTAAAAAAATACATTTAAAGCTTCCGGCAATATTGTTTTCAGTCCATGAATTGATACAGAATTCAATACTCAAAATACACGTGATTTTTCATTTTAGCGTCATACAAAAATGCTACGTTTATATGATAAGTACACACAGAAATTCGTCAATAGCTTATTATATAATAATTTTATTTCTATTCTAAAGCCAAAGTTTATTATTAGAATTAATATCTTATGTAACGTAATGTGTACGCGAATGCAGTGGAACCTTGTATAACGAGCGAATTGAATTGTGAAATAATAGCTCGCTTAACGAGCGATGTTTCCCACTAGCGACGTGAACAGGGGTATCCCCGATTCGTGGGAAAGAACTTTTTGTGCTTTTACTACGTCTACATACACATATTTTATATTTGTAGTTTTTATGCTAATTTTATTCCCATTGTATTTTTTTATATTGTTTCGGCTTAGATCGCATTATTATATTTTATATTAATTGATATGGTTAACATATTTTCGCATCACGAGTAAGACTGTAACGAATTATGCTCGTTATGCGATGTTCCACTATATTTGTATAGTCCTTTATTTGATTACTTAACAATTAAATATTTATTCAATTGATATTTTCTCTATTACCGATAAAAATAATTGGAATTGAATTAAGTTAAAAGCAAACAAAACAATCATAATTATGTCTACTAGGCAATAGAGCAAAGATATTTGTATTTAAAACCAATGGCACATAATTAATAAGTATACACATTTCAATGCAGTAATTAGACAATTAAACGTCAATATTTACTAAATTATCTAAAATATAAAACAAATGCATATTTCAATATTAGTAAGTACACAAAAATCTCTGATACATTTTACTATTCTAACATAAACATAATTATCATATTTTTTCTCACTATTTGTATTGAAAGCATCATATTGCGATGGTCTGTAGCAACAGGATAATAAGTTTTATTTATTGCAAGTAATATGGGTCACTGTTGCTTGATACCGTCAGGGCGATACCACGACTCTAGTTTTGCCTTCAAACAATAGTGTGCAAACATTGCTGTTTCCCGGTTGAAAGGGCGTGTTATTAAATATTTATAGCATCTAATTTGAGTTAGTCTTGTAAAAAAAAAGGAATCGTGAAATTCGCACAAAGTTCAAACGAAAATTTACAGGCTTAAAATCAATCTCGCCTATATACCCATTGTTGTGATTTGTTCTAAAAAATGTTTATAAGACTTATATACGTTGCAACAAAAAATAATTGACCTTCCTTAATATTCTTATGGCCGATATTTATTAGATAGATTCATAATATACTTTATTCTATTAGGCCTAAAGAAAGTCTCGAACCTTAAAGCGATTATTAAAAAAATCTGTTAACACAATTGCATTGAATAAAAATATTGCAATTTAATATTCATTATTATTTCATTACATTTTTAATTCTTATTACTATTGAGTTCAAAATCAAATCAAACGTTTTACATGTTATAATTCGTGTACTAGGTATCCACTAGGAATTAACGTAATAGTTAGCTATTAATATATAACGAAAACTTAATACAAATGAGTCATAAATGAGTTTTGCCTTTATTGTCTTAATATAAGAATTATGGTTAAATATAATTTAACCCTGACTTTTAATAACCAAAATTGTGAAACGGAGCAAAATGAAATAATTATTTATACACTGTAAATACTGAGTACTTCACAAAAAAAAGGTATCTTATGAAAGAAAGTACGTAGAAAAATCTATCTATCCTTGTCGCACTCACGTTTACACGCGTGTCTTCTCGACGTCTTTATTGAGTGGTTTCTTTTCGGGGCCGTCGTCCACGTGCTCCTCCGGGGGATTGTTCCAGGGCTGCTGCTCACCGGAACCGAAAATGGTGTACGCGATAATCTCCACGATGTACAGAACTATCGTCACGTAGAATATTATGCGCCACGCCGATATAGTTTGCTGGAAATTTTGAAGATATACGAGCATTTATTCCTAACGTACAATCTTACTTTTTGATTTTACGTGCTGTCTAAACTAACATGTAAGATATACCCGTAAGTACTACTGAAATGAATGTGCAAATTATATAAAATACAACTTACGTTTCCGTTAGTCAAAACGCCAACGAAAATAGGAACTACGATGCCGGGAATCGTTGCTACCATGTTTGTCAAAGCCATGAGGGTACCTGAAACAACGAACATCAACTATCTTGCACAAACGATGAATACAACTGAAATTGAGTTAAATGTACCTTTCCTATAAAACGAAACGTCTGCCTGGCTAGCTACCATCTTTATTATCAATTTGCCGCTTTAATAAATCCGCAAGATACAATCATCCAAACGAGAGCCAAGCATTTCGTGCGAGCGTAGCTCATAAACTCCGCTCTAATTGTCAGATAATTACTGAAGTCAAATCTTAGCCGATTGCAGGACAAACTCGTTGACTATTCTCACCAGCGAAGTTTGGCGCGATGTCGATGTGGTTGGAGAGGAAGCCGCAGAACATGCCGCCGATGCAGGTTACACCGATCGCCATCAGCGTGACCGCCGCGCCGCGGTTGCAGCCGATGAAGCAAAGCGCGAGCAGGCACGCCGCCGGTACCAGTGAAGCTGGCAACACATGAATTGAATTGAACATTTCATTTGATGACACCTGAGCTAAATTTAAAGAAATGGCTTTATCCTGCTCATTAACTTTTGCTAGCTGACCCCATGCCTCGTAACACGGAGCTTCCTAAGCCAAATAAGTAGTTTAGTTTGGGTATTAGTTTAGTTTTAACAAACCTGCTTTACTTAGCTACCGCCCCTAATACGGATCTACCGCCATGAAACCATTACAGTTTTCAGGTATTCAAACATGAGGGCCAAACTGCTCTGAATAAACAGACCTTATCGTTAGCCTCATTATCATGTAAAATAAGGTCCTATTTTCGATAAAATAATCCGTTATTCGATTATGTTACTGTAGGAATATAAAGCTTACCAAACAAAGTACCGATCTTCCTGGCTGTCGTGGTAGTAATGTACTTCTTGCCTCGCAGCCAGTCCAAGGTCTCGCTAAGTGCAAGGCTGAAGATCCAAAGCAACAGGAAGGGTAATGCGGTAGTTACGGCATTCTGCAAGAGGTATGATATTATTTTTTTTTATTGAAGTTATGTCGCAATTTCGAAAACTAAAAATAGAAGTATGTAATGAAACAAACTTTGTTTACTAAACAAATTTATGTTCTTTAAACGAAAGTAATGACATACGTGTTCCATTACATTGGTTACGGGTTTATGTCTGCCTTTTCATACTAATATATTGAACAAATGAAATACATTTACCGGCATTACATTTGGCATATTGTGCAGAAGAATAAGACTTACGACTAAAATTAACTGAGTTCAGTTTAGTAGAGCATTATCTTTGTCGCACAATGCGCCCTTTGCGATAGGCAAAGATATCGTTTTACAAAACGGAACCTAAACGAATAGTTTTTTCTTGTTACCGACGGGCAAAATCAAATGCCGGGTACTGTATAGCAACACGCACCTCGGTCATGTTGAACTTAAGCACTTGCTTCATGTAAAATGGCAGCTCGATGAGCAACATGTACCAGCCCCAGTTGGAGCAGGCGTGCGCTACCAGGATCGCGAGGAATGCGGGCGACTTTAGCACATCCCGCCACGGCACAGGCAGCTTCTGAAAGTCCAATATTATACGGGAACATTTGATAGATTTGATAGAGCTGTGATTTCGAAATTTAGTGCGGAATATGGACGAGTCGGAGGTCAAAACATTGTGTATACAATGATATTCCAACTGCTGGAACTCGAAAACTTAAGGACATATATCACTTTGGTCAAATCTCAATCTCAAGGCTGAACATATTTTTTGAGATAAGATTAAGAACACTCTCGATCGAATCACTTTTTTAATAAAAAATAATTGATCAAGAGCGATTTGAAAGCTACACCGATTGGAAGCTATAACAGAGATATATATATATATATATAACTCTTTCCTTGTTTCACCTTATGAGGGGAGTGATCGCTTGTGTTGCCGCCGAGCGAGGTTACAATCATTTCCCGTTCCTCGGCGCTGATGAGGGGCTGCTCCTGCGGCGAGTCCTTCACGAGCACCACCCACAGCACGCACCACACGGAAGCCAGTCCACCCATCACATAGAACACGCTCTCCCAACCTGAAGCATAGAATTTATAACATCTAGATGTTAGAACATGTAGATTATATTCAGGGTGAATTATATACAGTCCATAAATCAACAAAACAAAAATATTCTTTATTTGTTACCAAAGGCATAGATACGATGAATTTCCCTTACTAGGGAAATAATAGTTACCCACGCAAACTTTCATTTTCTATTACACCTCCTTTAATTAAGCAAAAAAAAGCAATTTGTCAAATTCCGACCACACTTCTATAACACAATTTGTTATAAATGTTCAACGGTATTTATAATATTGATATTGGTCCTAGGCATGAAGAAAGATCTCTTCTAGTTTTTCTTCTTTTAGGTTATGGGCTAACACAGCCTTGATTTCACCTGATGTTAAGTGACAATGAAGCCTTTTGGCGATGCGTGTTCGCGCAGTGTACATTTGGCTCTTACATGCATGACTGCCGGAACATAGCAGTTCTGTTGAGGCGGCAGTTTGACATTGAGGGTCATAGTTAGTCTGACAGGTTCGAATAACCTATCCATCATCCAGACTCCACTACAATTGTGGTCCGGGAATCTAACCCGGGACCTTCGCGTTACAAGACAAGCGGGTAAACTACTGCACCATGGAAACAGTCAGTCTTAGTTATCAGTGTTTGTAATAAAATACGTTAATTAAGCTCACCCAATGAAGCTGTTAGAACACCGGCCATTAACATCGATATAACGGTGCCTAGCGAAGTTCCCGCGTAAACGATCGCCGCCATTACGCTACGTTCGCCCGGCGGCGCCCATTTCGACAGCAGCACGTGCATCGCCGGAAATGTTACGCCCTGTATAAATAATACAACTCATAAAAATGACGAAAGTGATCACAAGTCATAAACACGCCATAAAGAATGATATGTCTTAAATTATGATATTAAAAATTGCAATATGGCAGCAACTCCTTTAACGGTGCTGCAACCCCAAAAGCTAGTAAATTACATAAGTGGGTGTTGTAGCACGCTGTGTTATTTTAGATTGCTAATGTAACAAATAGTTATCTAAAGTCTACGTTTTAAATGTTCCTACTTATACGTACCCCGCCAATACCTTCCCCTATTCTCATAACCACAACCGCGACGTAATGCGCCTCGGCCATCACCGGTGTCAGCAGAGTGCATATGACGTTGATAGTTACACTGAAGAACATCGTCCATTTTGCCGAAAACAGCTCCGCTACGCGGGCACCTGAGGCAGACGTAAACAACACCTAATCATAGCCAAGGATCGAAAAAGTTTTTAAATTTTGTTAAAAGATAAATTTTGTTGCTCTTAGAGCGATTCAAGAAATTTAAAATGTTGTATATTGCATATTTCATATTTCTTAACTCGCTCTAAAAGCTTCGAACATAATTTTTACAACAAGCTTTTGCCTTTTCATAATTTTTTATTTCAAAATAAATAACGTTGAACGCGAACGTTGAAATAATGTTGAAAGTTTATGAACTTACCAGGTATTTGAGAAACGAAGTAACCCCAAAAGTAACAACTGAGAACGATGCCTTGAATTTCGGATGACCAGTCAAACGGGCCATCTTGCTCCTAAATCGGAAGAAAAATCAATTTCACAATTAATAAAAATTCGATCAATTTAATTCGAACAATTAATTTCGAAATATTGTATTTCTTTACTTAACCATTTAAGCAATCAAATAATTTCCACAAAAATTTAAATTTATTAACACATTAATTAATTTTACCTAAACTCTAATACTTACACAACAGCACTGTTCTTACAAAGCATACATTTTCCTATTTGGTATTTACTCAGTAAACCATAACGGGACCCTTTTTGATTAGATGCCCACATATTCAATCAATAAACTAGTACATCAATATGTGTAGACAATTAATATGTTATAGATATCAATTTTTAAATCGAAACAGAAACATAGATCAAAATAGACAAGCATAACCCGTCGTTTCAACTAAAATTGCGTAGAAACTATTATTGGATTTGCAAACTATGACTAAGATAATGCAAATTCATTCACTAGCTGAACATTACGCTCGTACTGCGTGCAAAAACTCACGTTGTGTTTTCTCTAGCTTAGAAATAAGGACAGAATATCCATTTAAATATAGCATTCTTTATTCAAATCTGTTTTAATATTTCTGCTATTTAATCTTACATACAGTGCAAAAGTATTACATAATTAGGAAGATTAAATAATATTTTTCATATTTTCCTTATATATGTGGTGTGCAGTAATGTTTTCTGTTATACAATGTACAATCAAAATTTATACATAAAGTTTAATGTTCATTTAAAACATGTCACAAAATAAACTTAAATGTTTATTCCTCAGTTACTGCAACCGACAGACACACTTCAATAGCAGATAAAACATTCAATAAGTAATCACGTTACCGCATTTGATTCGTAACAGTTGAAACTTAAATAGTTGTAAAATAATTGTAATTTGTGTAAATTTATTGATCTGTTCGATATTACAATCCGTCTTGGATCAGACAATCATTCTAAATTTATACGGTCTACACTACAATGTTGTAAATTTACATTAATGCCTTGACGCTACTGGCCGAAATCGTAAAATACACATACGGTGATCAAATTTAACGCGGGAAATTTCGTGCAGTATGGCCGCCGTTTATTTTTATTGAACTCGATTGTAAACTTTTTCGCGCAATAAATACACTATTCAGGTCAAATCGTCAGTTTCATAAATGTGTCGTGGTCATTAATTTGCCCTGATTTAACTACGTTCGCCGAAGTAACTTGTGATAAAAATTATTACATACGACTTTTTCACGTTTGTAATGTCAATAAAAGATATTCCTCGCACAACAAGGACCAACAAATATTAATAGTAGCAAAAAAAAACGTTTACGTAGACCTTCCGAGAGTAGTTAAAATTTATGCTAGCCTAATGATTATATAATCTATTTATAGAATATCATAAAAAAATTTATATTCAAAATAAGAAACAATTTGGACTGCAGCCGAAGGCAAACGTTGTTTCAGAACGTATTTTTTTATATTTCTCTGGAATAGTTCCATAAACCATTATTAACATTATAACCATTATTAACTGTCCTATACCACAACCATAACTTATACATTAAAATAAAATTAACTAAATGTACATATTTTATCTTATTTTTAACTGAAAACTTTGATTAAATATGTCGAGAAAATAACGATCAATGAAATAACATAATTACTATTATTCCATAACCAATATTAGAACTGTCAATGGAAAAAAATAACAATTTTAGTGAATATTTTCGTTAGTGCTAGTAACAAAAATTGTTTTCAGAAAGAACATGTTAGATTCGACCTCGCAACTTTACTTTCGCACATAAATAATTGAAATAATCTGTTTATTATTTATTTTTTTTGTTTAAGTTCGACCCACCAAGATGTTGAATTCGTAAATCATGAAAGTGACCTAAATTTGATCCGAAAAAATTATTATTGCCATAACTCCTAATAAAATACAGTCAACCCCAAAAAAGTTAACAGTTTTGTATAAAGAAACATATTTTCGTTGAAAAGAATGTAACAGATTATACAGCAGTTTTTATTAAATTTGGCGCCAGATTTAACAAGTGTTATAAAAGACGTCCGAGATAAAAATGCCACAGCATTTCGCTTATTTGAATACCATTGTAACAAAAATAGCTTATGTGAAACTTTTTTTTTAATTTCTTATTAGTAGCGCTCGTAATGTTTTCTTAACGTTTTGTAAAGAATAATTATGTACGTGATCATTGCGGTTCTAGGATATGAGGATGAACGCCTCTTCGATGGGGTACCACGCGATGATAATATGAGGCCGTGGACATCACATCGAATAGTGTTTCGGGTTATTTTGAAATTAATAACATTTATAATAAGGGCTCATGATAAAGAGCTGGTTCTGTATGAAAATTTATTGATTTTCAATATACGGCTCTCAATTCCACACTTCATTTTTCTTTATTTATTAATAAAAAAAATCAGCTCACCGTTGCGTTACTGCCACTGGATGTCGGTTCACATTCTAGTTCCTCATGTACACTGTGATTGTCCAGTGAGAGTTCCATGTCAGGGTGCGCCGTCAACTTAATGGACGTGTGGTTAAGCATGCCCACCATAGCTACGGATAAGTTCACTTTCAATCCGTAAACAATCGCCATGCCGACGGAACCAAGAACCGCGAGGACATATCGCGCTGGGACCATACCTGTTAACAAAACAAAAAAAAAATAGTCCTTTTTTCATAGATTACTCATTTAATCACACGAGTAATATTACTACCTATATCATAATATTAAGAAATACGCTTTTCATGGATAGCTTTCAATACTGATAAAATTTGCAACGTAACATCAATGGATTTATATGGACAAACATAATGACCGTAACCTTCGCAAATATAGTCTTATCCCTGATTATCTTATTGATTTTAATAAATACGATACTTTTTCAAATTGGAAAATGACAATGTTAGCTCAGAACTACTGAGGGGGCATTTCAGTATCCACTATACGGGGCATCATAAAAGACACGAAAATGTATTTTTTGAATAGAATGTTTTATAGGTTACATTACATAGTTTATTATTAAAACTATGCCGTCCGGTGGCACCACATTGGTCCCATACGAAGACTATACGGTATAATGATAAAAATTCTGAGAAAATTTAGGGCTATGACACAAGTGAGTAATGTGAACTGACGATGAGGTTACTAAACCTTTATGAATTATATCCAAATATTAAAGAAAATCCGACAGGAACGAACACGTAAATTTTGCAATTAAGGCATCAAACATAATCTTCATTATACTTAGCGACAAAAAAAATGTTGATTAATCTGTTTAAAAATGCTTTTCATAAGAATATTGGACAATATCTTATTACTTATTTATTAACTACAGTAACTATGAACATGGTAGGCATTAAATATATTGAGTGGTGTGATATCTAATAGTGAGAGAATAGAATCACCACAATATATAACAAAATATTAATACATCAATATTGATATTTACAGGGGATTAACCGTCCTAAATTAGTTTCGACGTTATATTCGATAACTTTATTAGAAATTTGTTGCTACAATTTAATATATGCTATAGTTCAAGGAAAGGTATCTAAGATGTTTTTAAAAATATTGAAGAGAAGAACTTGATGAGTTTTTTTTTACTTTTATTTATTTGCGTTTTACTCTCTGTATAGAAAGTATTGTCACGTTGTGACAAAAAAAAAATAGAATTTTATCACAGAAATATTATTTAGTGAAATCTGACTGGTAAAGCAAATTAAATTTCGATGATTAAAATCATATAAAACTAAAATTTCGTAATTTAATATCAATTCGAGACAGAAATAAGCTATTTTTGATTATGTTTAGTATTCTGAAATCTCTATAAAACATTTTAATAAAAAAATAAGGACAGTACACATATTAAGAATATTTATGTAGTACATATATTAAGAATATTTATGAATTATACAATTAAAACCTTTATTCACGTCGTTTTAAGTGTATACAAGTTATATCGGATGACGTTTTAACATCGTATTGTTCATTGGTCGCTAGGCAAATGTTTATTAAACACATTCCATATCGAACATGGCCCTGGTATAGCATTAGATTTATCGGTATGGTGTAAATTGTCTTCAATGTATTTGTGTTGACATTATAAAATTAGAAAGCAGTTATATTGCTTCTTTTAATAACTAAATGTTATTGTTCCTTTATATAACAAGTATTTTACTGCTTAATAATGAGACTTAAGAGACAGAAAAATAATCTATTTTAATTGTTGAAAACTCCTACCTACCTAAACAACTATTTATGACCGCATTCTCGACTTGCCGTGTAGTTAAATGAAAATATGACCAATAGAAATAAGCAAAGAGCCTAAAATATCCTTTTTAACACATCCATCAGTTCATAAATCCCTTATAACCACATTTTACGCGACATCCTGTGACCTTTCGTGCTGTTCAAGGTGAAAAGAAAAAAATATTGTATAGACAGAAACAATATATTTTATTAGTTCCATGTTAAATATATATATTTACACGAAAATAATAACATGTTAATTATGTTTTTTTTACGTTGCAAAATTTTCTCTTGAATATAAAGCAAGTAATCCTTTTTTAGATATTTCGGAATTTTTTAAACTAAACCAGAGAACATTTCAACCAGGAGTAGCAACGTAGAAAATCTTGCCCTAAAATATCTCCGAAAATGATTAAATTTAATATAACTGCTTATAACAATTTATGAATTGTGAATTTTTTTAACAAATATTTATTAATAATTTTTAAAAACATTTTTAACTACTTTCTTTAACTGTGTGTTTGGCAGCCCTATAACTGACATACATACCACATAAAATTTTAATTTTATCGTTATGCGTTTGAGTTCATTGAACTTTTCTTACTACGTGTTGTGATTGACTTTGATTGATTCTAAAATCGAAATATTGATTAATGAAAATATTCTATATACCGCATGCAATGTAAGATGACGCGTAATTAAAATAAACATTGAATCATTAAAATGTTTCCTGTTATTATTTACTTAGTATGTTTGAATTGAAATAATTGTGCAATGTTTACACAATATGATTAATAATAAAATATAACAAAACTAATATTAATAACTTTACATGTTATTTACATTACTTACATTTTAATTTTAACTTCTTCATAGCTTGAAATATGATAATAAATATTATTATTTTCCTTAATACACGTCTTTCTGATTTGTAATGGTGCAAGTAAATAAATAAAAAGAGAACTAACGCAGTTTTTATGGTATGCGAAATATCAAATTGAATAATAATAACAAAATTTAAAACATAAATCCAGAAAGTAATAAATTCTTACAAATAAATAATTAAGACCACTTGTCATTAACTTCATTTTGAATCTTAAAATTTAACTAAAAACTACCAAAAACATACCTCTAGAAGAAACCTAAATCTAGGAACTTTAACTATGCACATGAAGCAAAATATATAAAAAAAAACTTACTTCCTAATACATTTCCTTTCGCAGGAACATCCATGTTGATTATAGTGTAAGTAATATTTACTGCTATAAATTATTATTTGAACTGAATAAAAACCAAAGAACACGCTTGTTATCAACGGAATGTCGCACGCGTCTGTCACTGCACGTATATGAAATATGTTACCAAATGCAAGCAACCGAAAACATGTTGCAATCTCAACTGCAGTAAAACTTCGTCTTCTTAATATATTACTCTACATAGCTAACGCCTTCTTTTAGTCCATCGTACGTGATTACCGCCATGTACCGAAATGGTTCTGACGTTCCGTTTGCCTCGTTTGAGCTTTCGCGCTCTTCCAAGGTGACCTTCAAAGCTGCAGAGATCGATTATATCCAGGATCACTGTATTAATAATATTGCATTATAAATATTAGAAAGTAGTTATATGTATTTAATACTTAAATTTTCCAGCTGAATTTTTCGAATAAATTCATATTTATTCTAAGCTTTTAATGTTGAAAATCGATTAATATTAATTTTTTGCGTTATCACTACAGAAACATGCAGTTTTCATATTTTGTTAGTTACACGCGCCATCTAACGTATTTAGTATCAGACTATTCAATGAATTAAAATGAAAATAAATCTACTGATTATTTAATTTGTCCAATAGATGTCTCTAAGGGATAAATTTTATGTTTTTACTAATTTTCAATATAGTATATATATAGGCGCATGCCACCCCAGTTTACCCAACGGCAGACCAATGTCCAGATGACTAAATCAATCAAAAGAAACAAAGAAAACAAATCAAAGTGATATTGTACATATGTAAAGCTTGTGTTTGATTACCGAAACTGTAATAATTTGTATTTAAATCATCTTTTATGTAAATTTGAGAAGTAATTTTTTTTTTTAATATAACATCATTTAAAATTTAAAAAATTATTAAATATTAATTTATAATTATCATTAACACCGACATCTTACGACAGGATTTAAAAATACTTTATTTATTTTAAATTAAGGCGAGACAAGTTTTATTTATCCATTTATATCTTAAATCGATACGGATAGCTATTAATGCTAATATTTTAAAACGAATTCTCTTCTGAGATATAGGAATTCCTAGTTTAGGAGACAACACGACACTGATTATAAATATAATGTATGTGTTCAATTATGAAATTTTTAATTTAATTTGAATTAACGATAATACTTTTGTTTCTAAAGAACCCATCGAAATTAACGTATAGTACACACACCTCAGTCCATAAAAATTATAGGGTCAATATAAATCTATAACATCACCTTTGTTATAATTAATTTATTAATTTTTATAAGAGTGTTCCTTGAAAATATAAATTAATATTATATAGAAATTGATATTATAATATCGATGAGAAAATTACTGTTTTGTTAGAAAGTACTACTTTCATTATAGAAACAATAAGATATTTATTCATAAAAACATTTAAAGTGATTTCTTAGTTTTTGCTTTTCACGATGCATGTGCAAAATAATATATCTCAATCCGTCATTCGTAATTCTATTAGATATTATCTATATGCATTTACATTCGGTTCATTCTCGTTCAAATAATTGTCAAACATAACTGTCATCATCTATTCACTTTAAAATTTTGTCATTAGTAGACGTCACATTGGTACTAATTAAAATGCGGCAAAATTAGGAATTCGTTAATATCAGGAAGTAAAAATGTATTTAACTTTATCATCTTAAGTTTTGTCTTCCCTCATTCGAAGCCGCGGTATTGATATTATTACACGCACGCAAACAGTCGGTAGTAAACTGAAGTGAAAGTTTGTCTAAAATGTTCGTGCCAAATCGTGAAGAAATGCCCACTAGTATTGCATATAATTAAGACAAATAAATAGAGACACTTGACATATTATTTATTTATAATTTGTCCAAGTAACAGTCAGTTATTAGGTTTTTTTTGTATTGTACAAGGAAGTATTAGTAATTAATTTAAATTAAAATGGCTATGAAAATGGAACCAAAGAGTGACCTGGAGTTTATATTGAGGAATTTGTTAGCTGGAGGTGTGTAATTTTTGTTTCTTATCTTAAATTTTTATAATATTAATCATTTACATTGTATAATGTACTTTTTAAAACCTTAACTTTTTTTTAAACTTTGTTTTTTGTATATTATATATAAATATATACATACATATTTAAATTTCTAGTAAGGTATTACAATGCACCATGTACACCTTGCAATGCTTTGATTGATAATTAAGTAAATATGGTTTAGGTGTTAAACCATTTTTATCAATCAAACTAAACTGTAAAGTTTATTTTTACTTGCATTAATGGTTTTTCGACTCTGTATCTAATGTTAATAAAAATTAGTTTAATTGATTGTCTTGTTAATACAATGCAATCAACTATAATAACACATGTAATATGTTTTGAAATATTTTAGGTATAGCCGGCATGTGTGCAAAAACTGCTGTTGCTCCCCTTGACAGAATCAAAATCCTCCTCCAAGCCCAATCAGCTCATTACAAACATCATGGTGTGTTTGCTGGGCTGACTGCAATTGTCCGTCAAGAGTCAATTTTTGCTTTATACAAGGGGAATGGTGCTCAAATGGTTCGAATATTTCCCTATGCAGCAACACAGTTCACAAGTTTTGAAATCTACAAAAAGGTAATTTTATTTAATTAAACGGACCATCTCTAAGTAGTATTTTACTCGGTACAATATTATGTTGTCAAAGTGTATTAAAATTAATGCAGTAAAGATATGGGTGCCAACAAAGCAATACAATTACAAGGGTAATGAGATATACAATATCACCAAGCAATTACAGCAACCCATTGCTGTGTAAATTACAATTTATTTTCCATCTGGTATCACTTTTAACATTAATAGAATAATCATTATCATATTGTCCTAGAGTGGTATGAAAATATTCTATTTTGATAAAACTGTTATATTTAATAGCAAAATAAATGATTTCATTGCAATTAGTATCTTGGCTATTCCAGTAAATGGTTTCATTAATTGTTAATGGCTTTAAAGATTATTTTTTCTTATGAAATATATTTTATACAATGAAGTTTCATTCAATTCAGAAAATTTTGCACATACAAGTCGTTTCTTTTCATATTTCATTCCTCAATTTTCAGTCTATAAGCTTCAGTACTTTTTTTATTGTTTTAATAAATAACAATCCACACAGCTATATTTATAATGATTTATCCAAAATTAAAGCTTTTATATATGACATTTTTAATTTTTATATCTACATACAAAATATATATTTTTTTTATTTTCATAACATTTAAATATGAAATGTTAACTATTATCGTATTTATTTAAATAAAATTTTATTTCATGAATATTTAACAATCTGCAGACACAAAAAAAAGTAATTGTTTAGGATGTATTGTATCACATATTACAGACATGAGATTGTGGAGAATAATTTATGTACATAGAAATAATGTACATTGTTATTACTTATACAAGCAACTCTAGTGGCATAAAGCCTACAAATCATATGATTATAGTATAAAATCTTGTAATTTGATTATTATAATATTTTTCTGTAAGATTATCTTCCCCCACGAACATGAATTGAAAAAAAATATTTTATTAGTGATCTCAGAAGCATTCTAATCTGCTGTTTAGATCTATATAACTATAGTAAAAAAGTTGTTTGTAATTAATCTTTATTAGGTAAAAAGTGTACCGAGATCCTTGAGACTAGATAAAATATATTTTATATTGTTACAGATTTTTTCCTTTCTTAGAATCATACGTTTTTTGTAGCAGTATGGATTTATTACTTACCTTCAAATTAATGGTTATATATTTAAAAGTATGTTATCATTACAATATTTTTTTCACCACCGTAAATACAACATTGACCTTGTTAGTAGTATACATTATTCGGATCTTAAAAAAATACATTGACAAATGATTATCACTTCATTTTCGTGATCTGGTACAAATATTATTGATGCATCCCGTTAAGTTAATATTGGAATAACTTTATTGAATTTTACATGATCATGTTAATATTTATATTCATTCATAATAACTGTTAAGGTATGCATCAGAAAACGCAGTAAGAATAATTATTAGGGACTAAAATTTAAAAATACATCGAAAATGTAAATATAGTTTTAAGGTCCATGAATGTCATATCCTAGAATACATATGCGCGTCAATTGAATTTCCTGTTATTCATAATTAATTCAGAAATTTTAATCTCTTTCTATAGTAATAATGAAGGTATAAAAAAATCCTATCTGCTTTTTATATATATATAACAAGCCTAGCACTCACATATATGGATGTGGTATTTTGTTTTTTATTTAATCTTATTAACGAACTAGATAAACTAGTAAATGCACCAATTTTCGATTTAATCGAAAAAAAATATCATTGAAATTTTAAACCCCATCTCTCCTTTCCTTCCTGTTGTTTCAAAAAATCCTTTTAGAGTGCTCAAAGTGAAACCAAATTAATGTGATTCATTAAGTTATTAATTTAACGATAAATTGTATACAAAACTAATCTGTAACCACAACTTTTAACGCCATCTTTTAACTTACATTATTGTTCGATAAAACCACGATTCTCACTCGCAACTTCCACAATTAATAAACCAATTAGAATCACGTTAACCTTATAACGTTTTCAAATTAATATCATAATTACATGAGCTAAATAAATGTTGCTGAAGATTAATAGCACCTAAATTTTAATGAGCGGTTTTAAAATATGACGTCATAAGACATTTTTTATAAGATACAAGTTTTCATAATTGTTTTTATGAGCACTTAAGGATTTACATTTAATTTAGCAGTTGTGTAAAGTCTGCAGTAAGGTCGTGGTTATCAATTTTACTATTCTTTTATCGTCACCAAGTCTTAACACGGGTATAGGTAGTTTGGTGGTTCAGATATTACTAGTGTTAAAATTGGCTGCGGACGAGAAAAAGTAGGTCTGTTACCAAAAATTAATGTGCAAACAATAAATTACTGTATGCCTCCATAGCGCAACGGGTTACTTCTTATTAACACGTATGTCTGGGGTCGCATGAGTAGTGGGGTTCGGACAGAGGTACGGTTTTTTCGAACGCCTGCTTCGAACTGTTTTCCGCTATAATAATGCGTATTCTAGGCAAACACGCTTTACCATCCACGACTTCATCAGTTTATCCTAATGCGCAGAATATAGACAGAAAAATTATGAACGCCTACCGTATATCTATACGTTTGGTTGCTAAACAGAAAGTATCTCCTTTTTTTTTTTTTGCGAATATCGGCTTTGGAAATGGTTTGAGCCGGTTATTTGCTCCATGGCCGTTTGCGTTAGACGTCGTTGTATACAATCAATTTTTCGTCCCCAGTAAAGATGCAATTCAAAAACGGATCATTTCGGTGACGTTCGAGAAGCGAATCGCAGACGTCAATGCGGCGACACAGATTTCTCTCTGTGAGAACATGGAGAACTCATACATCGAGCTTCGAGAATAATTCCATCTCTTTCAAGTGGTCATAAACTGTTTAATTTGATGAACTTAATCTCAATCCGATCTCACATGCTATTATTCGCCGGTTCGCATCAACTAATGCCTTTGTCGCGTCTTTATAAGCTTCG
Organism: Pharmacophagus antenor; assembly: GCA_018245475.1. Taxonomy (NCBI): domain Eukaryota; kingdom Metazoa; phylum Arthropoda; class Insecta; order Lepidoptera; family Papilionidae; genus Pharmacophagus; species Pharmacophagus antenor. The sequence continues at coordinate 29,498 of DWQX01001049.1, forward strand.
AACGGCCTTACCGAGCGTGGTGCATCTTCGACATAAAAATTGCCGGATCGAAATTTAGCGAATCGGTTCTGACACTGGCGCACTATCAACACACCTTCATTCACATCGGTCAATTTCTTTCTCGCATGAACAACATTTTTACCCCTTTTGTAGTCTTACAGTAAAATATGTCGTAAATGCTGCTTATCGATCTCCATATTTAAATGGGCACCAACCAAAAGCTACCGCGTCGAATTAATTGGTATTTTTCACACAAGCCTTGCTATTCAGATCTCAAAGTATATAATAATTATAAAGCTTAAGTGTGAAGTTGGTTGCAAAAAAAATACAATTAAATCCTCTGTCGGGAAAAAACAAAAATACTTTCCGAACCAACCCAATATATAAAATAATATAAACTACTTTCGAATTAAGCCCTATTATACAATAATAGCGGGATGTATGTAAAAAGTGTCATTTCCTGCATAATGTACCGTGTATTCATTGTTACCACCATAATAAAACATTTATATGGTAGTCGCATGCTTTGCGACGTGAGGTAGTTAACATAAAAATCCTTGTCTCTTCATCACTGGTTTTTATAACCTTTCATTTAAGTACCTCTCCGCCCTTTAAACAAATTAAAAAAAAAGGATCTTTACTTAATTGAGGAAGTTAATGTCGTCGACAAAACTTTACGTCGACGCCTTGAACCCCGATATGAAACAAAAAAATATGTAATACGTAAAGTAAGATCTTATTTCTTTTTTTTCCCTCTAAAAAAACAATTTCTTGCACGACACCATAAATGTGTGGTTATGCAATCAAGAACGATGTACAATCATACAATTATCATTAAATTTTTTTTATTACTTGCAACATGCAAACTAAGTGAAATTTAAAAAAAAATTGAAGCTGTACTAAAAAGTGATTTAGCTATATGCAAATGTGTGATCTAAATTCGATTTGTTATGGTTTGTTTTTGTGCGACGGTTTCGGTTTCGATTTTATACAACGTAAACTTGGCTGTGAGTTCACTAAATATTTCACTAGACGACCAACATATTACGTATGAAACATTCGCGCGTCCTTCGCATTTAACAACGGTTACAAAGGAATCAGTGTAAACCATAAATGTACCGAGTGTCTTACCGCAAGGTCATACGCTAAGTACTCGGGATCCGTTTAAAATACTTGACTGCAAAATGTTTATGGAAGTTGTCGTCGAATTTTACATATATCAGATGATCTTATGGTATAGATATAATAAAATTCAAAGTCCTAACTAATTCACTTATTCAACATATCATCACATAGCCACAACAGATTCTAGTGTAATAAAAATTGGATTTTTTTTTTTTTCTTATTACCTTGAGTGTCATATTTCAATGAAACTTATCTGAGCCAATGAACTCGTAAAGTAGTCAACATGTGTGGAAAGGGATTTATCTTAATATTAAATAAAAAAAGTACCAACAACATAACCCCCCCTCTCCCTCACACCCTCAGAGAAGGTAGCGAGTTACGGCTAGTTTATAAACAATGCATCCCACGATTGGATTTTGTGTGAAAATGTTTAATACACAAAATATCAGCAGATATTTGATCGGTTGAAAATCGATCGATCTTTCCGATTTTCTCACTCACAGGAAAGATTATAACTTTCATTGCATTAATTAACTTCGTAGTGTAATCACGATTAATAGGGTTCCATTTGTCGCAATTTGGGTTGGGTATGGGAGACCTAAATGAATATTCTCGTCGAAATAAGATCCTCCTTTTTTAAGTAGATTAAAAATATCGATATTTGTTTTCGATAATACATTAACTTACGTAAACAATATTAATTATACATCTAAAAACCTTATTTCTTGAAACAAAAATTCTTACCGTAGCCCATAACTAGGGAAATATTGATTAACTTAGCTATATATAATTTTATTAGTTTCAGAGTTTAATATTTTCATCAAACAAATACATAGCTGCTTAATTGTCTAGCTTAGGTTAATTACAATTTTTTTTTCTTACATCCTAAACACGAGAAGTACACAGTGAATGAATTACCACATAACTTTAGTAAGATTCTTAAATTAGTTTTTATACTATTGTCATCTTTAAAACGCATTTTGTTCCGAGTTACGAAGGGTCAAAAGGTGAACCCAATGTCTATTATTAGAGACAGTTCTGCCTGCCTCGAGAGGTAAAGAAGATTTTAAAACGATATTAATTTCTTAACAAAAGTAAATATTCAATATTTATCGTGTTTATTTCAATTATATATTACCTTAACTTTCGAGTGCTTCACAACACTTCTAGTAAAAGAACCGAGGTGACAGATGTTCTGATGTCACAATTATCATGGAATAACTTGAATAAATATTTTATTCCCTGGTATTAATGTTATACAAAATTGTCTTAACACGTTGACGCCGGCGTGACCCAAAGATGGCTCACACTAGTCTCTCACGAGGCGGTAAGTACACCAACGATACACTCGTTACCTTGAATCTCTTTAACTGTAAATATTTAAAAATAATAGGGAAAGGTAATACACTATAATTACACTATATTAATCCTTTGCATTCGGAACGGTTTT
>DWQX01001050.1:0-32057 GCA_018245475.1 Pharmacophagus antenor
CACTAACTTTTGGAGTTTTATTCAATATTGTAATTTTTTCAAGGTGGTCTCAAACTTTTGGCCGGCAGTGTATACTGGGCAATCACGCTTTACCATCTACAACCTCATTTTTATTTAACATCAGATGAAATTGAGTTTATGTAAACGGTTAACGTAACGATTGTATTTAATGAATCTTTATTACTACAAATTTGGTTTGATAAACAAACGTCAGAATCCAATTGGATTTATGTTTAAAAAAATCATGACATATATAAATATTTAATCCCTGATTCCATTCAAACTTTACATAAATAAAGAAAGAAAGACATTTTCAAGGTGAAACTTTGGTAAAATTTGGAAAATTTTTCACGTTAACACTACTATATATTTATTGCGATGTTGCCCAGTTTGAGGACACTGATTAGTTATTCCATCGTATGTCGAAATCGTACCATAAGGACGCAGTAAAAAATGTTTTGCATACAAATAAATCTCGATAATTTGATGGGACGCTCTATAATAGATTCTTATGTAAGCAAAGTTAAGTCGACCTACTGAAATTAAATGTGCAATTATTCAAATATAAAACTCTTAATTGACGTTACATTCGTTCCACAGTCTAGAATTCAGTGAAAATTATGGTCAACCGTTATTGTTGCGTCACTCAAAAGTGTTTTGATGACGAAAACATTGAATGAAATTTAAAACTTTAAGTTAACAATGATTAACGTTAAAAGGAGTGATCATCACATTTTCATTTCTATTTACATATTTAGTTTTATTGTATATTTCCTTGTATAGTTTCAATTGTTTGCTACGCACGAGCACTGCACTTGAAATTAACAAAATTCTGTTACACTAACAAAAAGTACTTAACATACTTATCAGTAAGAAAAAAACAATGAAATTTCCGTGTCTTTTAATTACTTATCGCGTCCCGAACGCATTACAAGTTTTACGTAAACCCTAATAAAATACATACGGGAACGAGAGTGATAAACACTGTGATGTTTCCGTATGAGTGTCAATTAATTGTGACAACCCTAGAGCGTTGACTATAGATGGCATGTTGCCGCACTTGACCGCTCGAAGCAGGGCCTTGCACGGCCGAGTCGTGTCTTAGCCACAACATGTTTTCGATGATGCCACTTGAACCAGTAGTTCATGTAACCTGAATTAGAGTGTTTACGGTACTTCTTACGTATCCTATACCTATGTTTTCAACCAAATAAAACAATTACCAGTGAAAATTAGACTCTTGTAAAGATTTCAACCAGTCTTACAGTCCGGAACACCTGAGGAATAACGATGGATAATCATATTATAACATAAATGTTGGCTTCATTACCAATTTAATATTACTTGAGTGTGTAAAGTTAAACAAAAATATTAATAAAAGCGACAGCTACAATTCGAGACAGAATAAGCCACTCGAATATGAGCCGAAAAAGGCATTATTTAAAAATCATACTTATACTTAAATAGCGTACTGCGATATAAACTTTCCACTCTAAAAACTAACTAATATATGACTAATAAGACAAGTAAACGTTACGTCTTTTCAGAACCCAATCGTGAAACAACAGCTTTTGTTATGTATAATACATGCACGCGACTGAACATGAAATAACTGTTAACAAAGCCACCGCACATCGTAGTCTCCTAAGGAAGCAATGAATTTGTGAATCCGAATCAATGCATGAAAATTCTTATGACAGACTTAATAATGTAATAAAAATATACATTTAAATAGCTCTCTTGTTATTTATGATGACTACAAGGCGAAATAAATATTCTTCTTTCGTTCATCATTAGCCGCAACACAGCCTTCAGCTTTGTCCCAGTGGAAATCTAAACAATTTACTTGATTAATGAAAAACATTTTTTTATGCACAAAAGATGATCTACATTGTTAGAAAACATTTCTCTATTTTTTCGCACTACAATTTTAGGAACTCAATAAAGATATTTTTTTTTAAAAAGTAACGAGACGTGCAGTTCGTTTAGCCGATGGTAAATATTTCATTTATATGTTAGCCGTCACCAATACTGACACCAAAGATTATGAAATACAAAATTCTATCTGGCCTACTTACTTAAGCTAAATAAAATATAACAATTAATTTTTTTTTTATTATTAAATGACATTAAAACTACTTTCTGGCATTCGTTCATTGTCAATGTCGTTTGAAAATATATTTAAATAGGTAAAAGATAACATTGCATAAATAGAAAAAACTTTCAATTGTTATTCGGTAGACGATGGAACTGTTTAGTTTGGGTGTACATTCGACACTGACACAGATATCAAGAAAATGATCCGTCCATTTGTATATAAAAGAAGTATATTTTGGAATATGAAGATATTTTTTTTGTTTATTGTGTCAATTTCCACAAATCCTTTTAAAGAACAGTTACCGAAAAACTGGAAACTACAGACATAATGAAAACTTATCTAACCGTTAGCGGAATACGTCTTCATATCGGTAATATAATGAGTAATCGATCAATTAAACTAAACAATACAACAGTTCACCGACGTGTGTACGTCAGTGTTACGTAACGACCGCGGGCTGAGGGCAGACACCGAGTACAGCACAGACCGAAAGCTAATACTGGCTGAGATGGATCGTGGTCACCTCTTGTCTAGATAAGGCGAGATGAGCGATCGCGTACTGTTATCGTTATCTGGCATGGAAGGAATCTTCGCCGTGTACCGGTAGCGAGGCGGCATTCGCACAGAAGCCTCTGTAGGCACCACGCGCTATCCTTGAGGCGGCGGCGACTCGTGCGCCGATACATTCGCGATCTTGCTCGCGCATCTCTCCAGTATCGCACGCAGGGTGACGATGCTACAACGATAGCTGTCGAATAAAACCAACGTGTTGATCAACGGACTTTATTTATTTGTGAAAAAGTGATTTCGTTCTATTAAACATGGGTAAGTTCAAATTTACAATACGAAATTGAACAACTTTTATTTGCAATTCGACTAATTTATTTACATAAAAACCGAACTGCAATTAACACAGTTTCGTATGTATGAGGTTAATTCGCGTAAATTCCCACTCGTTTGATTAATAAGCAACCCCAATTTATTGCATATAATATTACGAACTCGATATATAATTGCAAAAAAAAACTTAAATTCTGCAATTTTCTTTATCATATGTTGTATTTTGTAGATTGTAACTATATATTTGGTGTCCGAAAATATAACTTAAAATTCTTCAATTTTCGCACGAATACAATAGGACTACATTCCGCTAGTAACTAAAAATATTCGTTCGCTCTTAAAATCGAAAGATACACGGTTGTCACTCACAGCTCGGACGACTGTCCCTGGCGTTTCAAAGCGAGTCTTGCTGTCAAATTTGAGATAAAGACAGCAATTGATTTGAGGCAAACCGTATAAATGAGCTGTTGACGTTATTAGGATTCAAATTTTTTCCATATTTATAAATTAGAATATCGCAATTAATGTTTCATTAACACGTTCGACTATTCAAGTGTAACGACACAGAGTTAAGTTTCTATAATTTTTAATTTAATTCTTTTTTAATATAATCATATTTCAAAAATATTTATGCAAATTTAACCGATCTTTTTAAATCTGCATCTAAATTTGAATATGTCATATGATCAGGATCTTTATATTTTCTCAATTGAAAAATATTTAAGAGAGTTTTTTTTTATTTTTAATAGATATCAATTTTAATTTTAATCTATTTAGATATTTATTAGATTTAGAAACTCATTTTAATGTGGTTAATTTTAAGAATCGCATAATGTTCTGCCTTAATTATTAAAATTAGGTATATGTATTGTAGAAAATGGGTTCTAAGTTACATTATGAATAATGTATACGATCCTATAACTTTGTGACTCCAGAAAATCTGGAATCCATTTAATATTATGAAAACAGTTAAAAAAAAACTGTTGTTACTACAAAATTAACTACTTCCACTACAACAAACCAATACATTTATTTTATGAAACAACGCCGTTATATTTTAAAGTACATTAACAATAGCGGCTAATGTAATTACTACATTGATAAGATGGTAGATTAGTTTCACAAATCGTCCATAATGAATACACCTAACTATGAATCAATTACTATGTGTATTTAGTTCATTGTAAATACTTTACATTTATTAATAATATTTCAAAAGTAAAATTACAGCATCTTCGGGGTTAGTATAAAAATTGTTATTGTCTTTTAATAGATATTTATTTTTATAAATGGTCTAGGTTTTGGTTAATATTTACTATCAAACTCGAAAAAGTCGTTAGTATTTTTTCTTATCTCGTAAACATTGTTAATAAGTAGTTTTCAGCTTTTTTGCAACATTATTGTAATCTTTCACTATTATCAGTATAACCGTTATAATCTAAAAGATCTCAACCAATAAGATACATCGTCCATTGATTATAACTGATCTATTTCTTGATTCCATTATCTTAATATGTAATGCTCGTTTTGCACAAACTTAATTTTGATTTGATTCAAAATGCTTACTTATATTTTCGTTCTAATAACCGAAAACCCTGTACATTACGCTAGCTATCGTCAAATTACAGCCTCGCCAGGTGCCTACAGTTTTTCTTTAAACTTTTGACATTTATCGACCATTTTTTATTCCCACTATATTTATAGTTTAGTAGTTTCTGTAGCCAGGTTATCCTTCGAGATAGTCGTAGTTGATCAAGTATCAGCATCTTTGTTTCTTGACCATTACAAAAATGTATAATATGTACATTAGATATTTTAACCTAATTGTAACCTGAAGATATTTTTCCGAAAAATATTAAACTTAGTATTTTCAGAAATTTTTCATGCAATAAGGTTGAACAAATTTTGACAAACGTTTATTTTAACTATAAAGTATATAACGTTATTATCGAAAAATGTAGTAAATTATTAAAAAAAAAAACAGATATATGTAAGTGTGAACATCAAACTTTTACAATTAAGTACTTAAATTCAAATCAATGAATTATTTTATTTCACTAAAATTTTTTAATTAAAATTCTAAATTTCATTTTTTAATGCTAAACAATAATTTTTAAAAAAATCATCAAAATTTTTTCTAAATAAATTTATATACAACATAAACACAAATTATAAATCATATTCACAACACTCTCTGTTGATGAAGCCGGAAACATTTACAAGTTTTCTCATGACAATGAACATAGAGGCCTAGCATAAGGATATTGTAGTTAATTAGCCCTTTATAGAAACAAGTGTGGCGGCTTCATCAAATGATAACGCACAACAAGTATGATTCGCTTCAATTAAAGCCATGTTCATGTGTCGGATATATCTGCGTCTTAATTATTTTTATGGGATCACTGGTACGAAGAACAACGTTAGAATCGGAGTGACACAGTGCTCACAAAAGACAAATTACAAGATTTCTTTGTAGAAATAATTGTCAGAAATTTAAATATTATCAGTTTCATTTCAAACAAAAATTTTTTATTGATCTTTTAATCAGCTTTTATTCTAAACCCTTTTTACGCAAATGACCTCTAGTAATTATTTATATATTATCATCAGACATTTATCAATAAGTAAGTTAAACGCTCACTGAAAAAATTGTGATTGCGTTAAGGCGAGAAAGATCATCTCTTTTCCCGTGAATTTTTCAAGCTTCAAATTATATATTTGCTATTTTTTCAATAATAGAAATAGATGCGATCGACGATCATAACTATCTAGACCAGTGGTTCCCAAAGTGGTCCAGGTCGACTCCCAAGGATCCACGCGAAGCCAGACAGGGTCGGCGATGGCGTGAAATAAAAAAGGGAGTTCATAAGTTTAAAGCCAAATGTTGATATTTTACTGTCATTTCGTCAAGTTCAGCCGTCTCATTAAATAATAATTTATAATACAAAAGTAAATGTCTATTTCTCCTTTAGGTTTTACCATTCCGAACTCAGGGTTGGGACTCGATCGTGACATTATTAAAGACTTTAAAAATATAATAGAAATATAATAACAGGGGTCTATCGAAAGCAGTAATACTTAGAAAGTGCTCTACGAGAAAAAATGTTTAGTAACCTCTGATCTAGGCAGTAATACTCGTAGAGATCAAACACTTATCATTTTCAGTAATAAACTAAACATTATCGTCAATAGTTTGTAATCATATTTAAAGTTCACCATCTAGCCTATAAAACTAAATCAATAAATATTAGACAACTGCATAATAAGTTGTAACTAGAAATGCGGAAAGAATCAAGTGTTCAGAATAAGTGTTGAATATCGTTTTTCCGTGTTCTTTACTATTTAGAACTTATCTAAAAATAAAAAATAATCTTCTTACATACGTTGACAAACACTTATAGATATAAAGGTGGCGCTAAGTGATAATTGAATATAATAATTGTTTTAAGAGGGCATCCTTTACATTTACTTTCAAATACCGCCAATAAAACCCGATGTAGGTATTCAGTGACGTGTCAGCAAATTTGTTCTCACCACTTCACTACAGATAAAAAATAAATTTTGACTCAGTACAATTACTGCATACAAGAAAGTAGTAAGACAAGCGGAACCTTGAGCTTTAGCGCCACATTTGTCGTATCTGGTTACCACAGTAATTACGGGACACGACAATGTTAGTAAATTGTAGATTGTCGGCAGAAATAGAATCACTACAGGAACCTGTTAAATGGTGTTATAAAATAGAAGTTTGCATTATAAGAAAACTAACATCATTCGAATAGCGCAATGGGAGAAACTTTATGCAAAATAACTTGATGTACAAATATATTAAAATATAACCTTTATCTATTATAATGCTTAACAGATCAGTAAACTTCTTTTTTCTAATGCAAAAACCTTCCATATCGTACAGAGAGATTTTCACATAAGTTAGTGTTCGTATATGAAGCGGCTCAAGCGAAGTAAAGACCTATTAGTTACGACCCAGTATTAAAATAGTTTCTTTCTCTTCCTTTTTTCTATTTTTGAATCAGTGGTAAAATGTGTCCACTTCAATTATGATACTTTGTTATATGAACATTTCAATTATTTTAATAGAACTTGGTACATTGCGATCAAACTGTATGGCGTAATTTGAGGAAAAGGAAATAAGTATATTTGAAGAATTTGCGACCGACCGCCACTAGAGGACGCGGTGCACTCAAGGACCGCGAGCAAAAGCGCGGTACAAAATATCAGTAAAATATTAATAGGTTAAGTGATACATTTATTGTTCGCCAGTGAAACACATACGGGCGGAGCAACCTTCACGGTTACACTAAGTGAACATTTGCATAAAATTTTTACTCCGCAATAACCCGTCGCATAACTTTATATAAGACCTTTTTATTAGTATTTTTTTTTAATTTTTAAAGTAATAATGTAAAAGTAAATACATCTCTTTTTTTTTAAGTTCTCAGCCTATTTTTTTCGGACCGCAAATGTTTTTAATTTAATAATTGTAATGGTCCGATAACGATTTAATGACGTTATTAGACAAACCATGCAACTCAATAAAAGTATTGGGCCAATATTGCATTATCTCCTATTAAAATGCAATGGTTCTTCAACAAACTGCGGCAATTATCTATTTTAAGATAAAATTCTATATAATTTTTTATGTATCTAAATAATGTAAGTTTATTATTTAATAAAGGTTGAAACAAATAAGATTAAATATTGTATCTACTTGTCACACTTTGTTAAAAAAAAACAAATTTTATTTCACGTAGGTTAAAAAGAAGCATTAGTATGTTCTGATTCATTATTCGAATATTTACAGTACATTTTTGGTATTTAAATGGAAACCTTAGACAGTGTTATTTTGGACTGTGGAATATTTTTGAACAGACTATTGATTAGTAACCGCTTAGTCATAGGGACAATATATTTGTTTTCCTTAAATATATCGCTATTGCATTATAACAAACATTTCACATGTCATAAATGAAGATACATGAAAATGTTACGTTTTAATTTCGTAATGGTCCTTGAATTTACTGGCACGCACAATGCCATAAAGTGACCGTGTCACACCACACACTTACACATTTATTTGTTCTCCTAAAGCAATGAGCACACATTCTGATAAAACGCACACCGATGTTTAGTTACATCGCCGCGATATATTTATGACGGTAAAACCCTTCATGAAAATTGATTAATCATGCGAGAGTTCCAGTAAATAGAGCTACTATTCTATTGTCAGTTTAAGATAACACGATATCTACTTAAATACTTTGCCGCTTTTGTAAGACAGCTTATAAGTTAAACGAAGACATTGAAGTGTTCTGTTTTGAAATATCCTCGTTGTTATAAATAACAAATGAATATTTTCATCTATTTAATATAGTTAAAAATATTCATTTGTTGACAAGGTATTTTGTTTAACTAAAACATGTTAATTGTTTTGAATTACATAATAGTAAGCGCGTAATTTTTTGATCAACAATGGGCTAACACTGGATCGCAAGTTCACATGGTGTTAAGTGACAATGAGGTGGTAGACGGTGAAACGTAATCGCCTAGGATACTGCGACTCACATATGTCTGCCGGAACACAGCAACGTTGTTATGCCGTCATGTTGGCATTGAAGGTGGCAGCTAGCCGAAGTATGAAATCTTTTTGTGTGAGTTTGTCTACAGTCTCTTGTTGCGTTGATAACTTTAAAACAAAACTTATGGTTGTTATATAAATATATTTGCTTAGCAAGCGTAACGTTTTTCATAACGATCTTTAATTCATCCCGCCCAAAAGCAAACCACGAATGTTTGCATATCATCATAAGACGTATATCGCGATTAGAAAGTAACGGCTCGATAGTCTTTTAATTTAATTTTCTACAGCGCCCTTTATAACCAAGCAATAATATTTGCACAGTTTGATATGACCCCATAAAACATTTCATTTTTATTTATAATACTAACGTGACAAACAATCTTGCGGTCCGCCGCATTGTGAGTGGTTGGCTTGCAAATAAATACTGAAAGCATTATGAGTAAATTGTCGATAGCATCTCTTACATACATGTCACCAACTAAAACAGCGGAGCCTCCTCACATATAAAAAACAAAATGGTGTATAGACTATATTTACCACCAAACCTAAAAGACTTCAATCCGTTACGAATCTAACCACTTCATATTTTGAACAAAGTAAATTGACGTTATCAGGTCTTTTAAGATTTCTGTATTTATTTTCAAAACTTGATAATTTCATTATCAAAACACTTCAGTGAGCGGTACTAGTTTACACAAAGATTCGAGTATCGGCAGAACGTGTGCCTAATTCCACAGTTAAGTCGTATTATTTTTAGTTATGGAAACATATAAAAAATGTTTATGTACATTTTTATTTGCTCAATTGGATCTGCAAATGAAGTATTGCGTGACTTAATAAGTGGATAACGTAAGTTATCTATTACAAAATAAAGGTACTTAAACTTTTTACTGGTAGTAGACACATGTCCTCTCTCTTTAGTTTATTACGTTGGTAACAAAGCATTTACTTTTATAGTTAAAATGTAGCTCACTAAAAAAGCTCATTGTATCAATATACATGTACAATTTTTGGTTGTAAGCTTAACACTGGATTTACAGACTCATTTTCATGGTTTTTTCTTTTGAGTCATAAAATGTATAAACAAAGTTGTCAGAGACAGTATAAAACAACTGGATAGTCAAACGCATATTAGTATACGGAAAATTTTATTTATGGTAGTTCCGTCAAAATGATGGATCTGGTAGATCTAGTGTTAATTCTGTTCACATCTAAATATTAAAAAAGACAATTAGCCGTCATCGCTCCAAAGTCCAATTCAAAGAAATATTAATTTCGCTTCTACTAAGTTACAACCTTATTAATGAAGATCATAAGACATAAATCCTTAAAATTATCTAACATCAGTAACTGTATTTGTTATATTCCATAGATAAAAAAAAACCATCCATACACATCGAGCTTGACATGTATAACGATATAACAAATAAATTACTGTCCTATCTTAAAAAAAATATTTGCATGTTGAGATATTTGTGAGTACTTGTTTACTGCTATATTATTATTAAGTTTTACAGGAAATAATACAGTTGCTAAAATGCTGCAATTTACTATTTACCAGATAAAATAAACAAAAATAAAGAATGTTTATATTTCTCGTGAGAAATATATTTTTTTATAAATTATTATATGTCAACTCTAAACACTATAATAATAACGATATTTAAAAATGCAATTAAAATGTCCTTTTTTCTATTTATAGCAATAATTTAGTTATGTGGGTAGTTAGACCTTCAATAAAAATAAACCGTCATGATTCTACCGCCCTCATGAAGTCACTTAAATACTAAAACATAATCACATAACCCTTTGATATTAATTAGTGAAGAATAAATGATTTGTTATGCATCCGCCATTATATGTGTACAAAGCTAACGAATTAAAATAAAGAGAAAAAGAAAATGAAGAGCGGATGAAGATTCGTAGTATGTACATTAAACTTTTTTTTTCACAAAAAAGCAACAATAAGCGTATGACGCTTACTTAATCGTAAGTGGAATAGTTATCATTAATAATAAACTGTGTTTAGATAATCCCTGGTTACGAACCTTAATACACTCAAGTAGGCGCACTTAATTATTAGTAAATTAATTTGCAATAATTATAATACTACATTAGCGTAATATTATTTGTCTACAGGTTTAGATTTTTTGGAACATGGAGCAGATTTCGAAGCTGCGATTTCGGCTACAGGTGAGTGTAAATTTAAAATTTTTAAGTTAATGCAATTGCCGGTAATCAATTGATATATTCAACAGCCATCACCCCCCCCGCTTTTCTGGACGTCGTTATATTTTTATTTAATATTAAAATTAATCTCCGTCCTATATATGTACAAATTCTCGAATCCATCAACTCTGAAAATAAAAAGTTTTTATGAGATTTGTACCTTCCCTTTCTTCCTCTTAGAGATGCATTTTCATAAACAATTTCTTAGTGAATATCTACACATCATTAAGAACACCCTCAATTTTGATATCTGTAGTACCAGCGGTTAATATAACGTTGATATATAGGTTAGTCAGTCAGGATCTTGAATTTCGTAGATTGTTAAGTTGATAATTTTTTTTTTCTCTTTTATAGATTTTATTTAGAATTAAATAACATTAATTTCAGGATTTGGTCGTTTCCACTTCTGCCTGCTGGCAATCACGGGGTTAATTTATGCGAACACGGCTATTGGTATCACTATAGTATCCTTCGTTTTACCGGCCGCAACATGTGATTTCCGGATGACATCTGCTGATAAGGGCTGGCTAACTGCAGCTCCTATGTTGGGTAAGATTGCACTTTTTATATGTATTAGTCATCTAACCTAACAATGTTATCGCGATTATCTGTTCTATATAAATAAGTTTGACTATCTCTTTCTGAGATAGCACGATGACAAGCGTATGGAGATTAGTTTTAATTGGTCTATATATAGTATATTAAAAATTAAGTGTTCGTTATGTATAAAAAAACTCAATAAAAAACCACAATGTATAATTGACGTGTGTTCTGCTCAGATAATTTATTAAATATACTTTCTGTATATAATATTTATTGTAGTCATCAAGTTAAATATATATTTTAAACCGACCATTACTAATGAAATAATTTCTATTCAGAACGTTTACCCCACACAATGTGACCACACAAAATTATAATTTTATACCACAAACAAAATAGTTAGAGAAAATCTAATATTCCATATAGATATAATTCATTGTTAGTAAAGGAAAATCCAAGAAACAAAATCGTCCATATATGATTTACAAATAAAGCCAGATTATTATCGCATTGATGTAAATATAAGCGGAATAATGACACAAAGAGCAATTACAGTTAGTAAGATGACTTCCGGAAAGGATGACGTTTCCACACAGGTGTAAAATCTATAAAAAGAGAACTGCATATTTCAAAAACAACTATGCTTTTTCTTACCAATTACATTACATGTTATGCAAATATCGATTTTGAATTAGACAGTGTTCAACCTCTATGTCCGACGTTTTCTTTTTGGCTTACTATATTGTATTAGCGATCAGACTATTTTTCACAAGATTATAAATTAGACACTAATCTGTTTATTTTAATCTCGTACAATGCAGTTACCGATGTGTATAATAATTAATTTCAAGATTTAGGAATCATTGTGTGAGATATCTTATTTATTTTAAAATAATGAAATTACTCAAAGGTTCCTAAATATTATACATATAGTACCTTAACTAGAATTTTCTATTCTTTTTTCTTTACAATATGATTATATTTACTATATGATTTACACGAATGAAAAAAAAATGTTTATATTGTACTGTGGATATAACATACTCTAAATTAACGAATTAGTTTGATCATCATTGACTGAATAGTTTTTATTGAGTTTAACCTTAATAACTGTATTTATTTATTTTTTTGTCCAGGCATGGTACTTGGGTCATATTTCTGGGGTTGCTTAGCTGACACCAAAGGTCGTAAATTGGTCTTGGTGTCAACACTTCTCATCGATGGCTTCATTGGTATACTTTCGTCCTTCGTACAAATCCTGCCAATATTCATGGCATGCAGATTCATTAACGGTTTCTCGTAAGTATTATGTGAAATTAATATTACTTTATCATAACGATTTAATATAACTAGTAAAGTGTTACAAATGTTACTTGCGAGCTCTACAAAAGGTTATACTCAACAATTGCAGAATATGAAATATTATGCGTACTATAAAATATTAAAAAGTACAAACTAAAATATCGTATGTGACAACAATACATATTATATGTCACAAATCGTTAATCTAGTAATTTGGCTTTCAGCGACCTCCTTTTTATCGAATATGAGCTAACATTTAACACCTTTGATTCACTTTATGTTTATTGACAATGAGAACGTAGAAAACATAACTGTCGGAAAACAACAATGATGTTATGGCAAAAAATATACATTGATTGGAGGTGGTAATTAACAGGGCGGTTTCGAAAAAACCCTTCCATCATCCCACTAACCAGATTCCATTACAAATGTGGCCCAGGACCTCAGTTTTAAAGGGCAAGCGATAATCCACTGCGCCACGAAGGCAGTCAAAACTGATTGCAGGAATAAACATAAACATGAAATTAAGAAAATAAATTTCAGTCATAATTTTAGACACTCAAATTGTTTTACTGATAATATGACTACTTTATGATAATGAAAAATATGATCTGCAAAATAATCTGTATCTTTATATATTAAGTTCGTAATACTAAATACAAACAATTACATAAAAAATATATTTTGTAATCCTCCAAGATTTTGGCGGGCAATGTCACCGAATGATATCTGCGACATGTGAAATAAATGACATTACACATAGATAATGTCTTACATGCTACTTAAAGCTGTCAGTTTTTGACAACTGTATCTAAAAGGAAAAAATCTCCATATAAACTATAGTGTATAATCACGCAATGAAAAAATATATTGTTTTATAGTTAACTAACATTGTATAATTATTTCATGATAAAAGTCTGGTTGGCATAGGAGTAGTTTATAACAACATTTACAGTCTCCTTGTACCATTTAGATAATTTTTTTATGTATTATACTTAAGAAAAGCAGAATAAAATTACGAAATTAATTTTGGCTCTAGACCCAAAGTTTTCAAGATGGTTTATATATATAAATATATATATATGTCTTTTTTTATTTCTTGTGGCTATAAATAAATGCTAAAATTTTATTGATTTACAAGAACTATAAAATCCGTTATATAAATATTTTTAAAACCGGAATTCAAATCTGTTTGCTGCTGATTTTACATTTTTGGCTTCTTCAATTAATTTTTTAAAATTATAAAAGCATGAACATAAAATTTATTTTGCACAGCATCGCTGGCGCCATGGGTATTTGCTTCCCATATTTGGGAGAATTTCAGCAAACTAAATACAGAGAGAAGATTCTATGCTGGATGGAAATGTTCTGGACTTTGGGTGTCATCTTACTTCCATGTAAGAATAACAAGTACATTATCTTTATTGTTTTATAATATAGTTTTATCCGAATTACAACTATAAATGATAAAATACTGACTCCTACTACTAATACAGTCTCCAAAATGTTATTAGTGGCTGTTACAATTTTTTAACTACTGCAGTATTTACACATTATAACACTAAATTGTTGTTAATCAGTTTGAATCTTTAGCTTTCACCCCAAGTATAAAGTCACGGGTAAATGTTTACAGTATTAATGATTTTAATATTTTAATGACAGTGATCGCGTGGGGCATCATCCCAATCCAAGGCATTCGCATTGAAAATGGCGCCTTCTCATACGATTCATGGAACTGGTTCGTCGCCGCGTGCGCAGTACCTTCCCTCCTTCTAGGTTTCTGGCTACTGTCATTTCCGGAGAGTCCAAAGTTCATGATGGAGTGCGGCGATTACGATGATGCGCTTGCTTGCCTCAAAAGCATTTATAGACAGAACACCGGCGACGATCCCGATAACTACCCGGTATTGACCGATTTGTGTAACAAATTTCTTTCGGTTCTTTTTCAGTTATACGTTACAGTTTACGGCCTCTGTTTCCCCTGATGTAGATGGCGATGCGCATTCGCCCAGAATACATCTGGTTCTCAAATGTATGATTGCCGGAACACAGCAATATTTTATGGCGGCGAATTGATGTTGAGAGTAGTAATTAGCCAAGCGGGTTCGAAAAACCCTACCACCATCCAGACTCCACCACTCCTGTGGTACGGGAATCGCACCCGGGTCCTCCGCGTCACAAAGCAAGCGAGTAAACCACTGCGCCACGGAGGCAGACAAAACACTAATACACAAACTGTGGGCGTACTTTACATTCATAAAATTGCGATTATACAATAAAGCTAAAAAGAAACACAAGGTTGAACACAACTATGCAGTCGTTGACTTCTATGCCATTTCCTTATTAAATTATGCATATATACAATTTGGACATTCGCATATAAATTCAACTACTTAAAAAAATTTAAATTTTAAAAAAAGAAATATAAACTTCACAATTTTGGTAGCAGTGAGTAAAAAAATTATAAGCATTCGTCTAAATGCAAATTTTTAATTTATCCCATGAGGCTACTAAAGACTACTACAATAAGGCTGCTAAAATATTTCATAATATTACTAATTTAAATAATGTTTCATAGATCAAAAGCCTCAAGGAGAAAGTGCGAACAATTTCGGTTGCATCACAAAACTCACAAAAATCTGTGCGGAGCCTCAGTATGCGCAAGCCTAAAGATCTGAAGAGGTTATTCAGCGAGATCTGGGTCCAAACTAAGGCATTGTGTCGGCCACCATACCTCAAATACACAATCCTAACGTGCCTCATTCAGTTTGGCTTAACTACAAGGTGAGTAAAGAATTTTTATAGAATGTCCGATTATTATCTATTAGTTTTATAGCTTTTTAACCAATTCAATCAACACAAACACTTCAATTTTCTTGCTGTGAATGAAAATTCGGAATCACAGTTAAAAAAGAATACACTGGAAATGGACGTGTAGTTTTTACCACATTTCCATCAAAAGCGTTTATATTCGCGCATTTTCACCGGAAATTCAAATATGCGCACATTCCCGGTTTTTATATAAATTAGCTTTGTCATTTTTTCCTCCCACTCAATATCGCTTGTACTTCAATCGCGACATGGTCAATTTTCGTATTCTACATATTTTAAAAAAATAATTTTCAATTAACATAAAATGAAAAACTTGGTGATAAAAATAAGTTTTTGATAATTTTATTATCGTTTTAACACACGTGCATCTTAACAAACCTAATCACTGGGGTACGTACCCAATATATTGTAATTGTGTCGTGTTCAAATAGATTACATCAATACGATTAACTGATTCTTACCAATATTATAGAGGCAAAAGCTTAATTGGTATTTCTCTATTCTAGCTACTACACCCTGATGATCTGGTTCCCCGAGTTGTTCAATCGCTACGAGGAGTTCGAGCACCGCTTCCCCAACACTTCAGCGTCGGTGTGCGATGTGTCCGGTATCGTGGTGGGCGAGGAGGCCGTGGCCGATCCCTTCGACTGCGAGAAGATCATTGACCAGAGCGTCTATATGCACACGCTTATTGTCGGCCTTGCTTGTATCCCCACATCCCTGTGGTTGCCGCTTTGCGTTCACAAACTTGGTGCTAAATTCTTCCTTAGTAAGTAGATGGACTTTAAATAATCTATAATTAAACCATTGAATGACGAACGCAACTGTACTGATTGTCTTTGACATTTAATGGTCTTCAAATTTTAGTTACCTAAAAATTTTATGAAAGCATGTGAATGTGTGTGTGTTTCTGAAAGTGTAGAAGGAGACTAGGTCAGATATCATCCCTATAATTGTCTACCAATTGTCTTTTATTTCTCATAATATTAAGTAATAGTAAGGCTGAAATCGATGAAGAGTGTTCTCTGTCGCTTTTACACAATTTTTCTTTAATTTCAGTTTTCAGTTTGGGAGTCGCCGCTCTAGTAACGTTTGGTCTATACTTCGTGCAAAACTCCACACAGAACCTAGTCCTATCATGTATCTTCGAAGCCCTCACCTCGCTTGCAATCAGTCTCGTCTTCTGTGTGCTTGTTGACCTGTTTCCTACGAACCTAAGGCAAGTAGCTACATAAGACATTGTTTTGAATTACGTAACAGTGATCAATACAAAATTACTATAAACCTTATATGTCCATTTTCATTTTAGTTGTTAATTAAAAAAATATATATGCCTATTTATTTTGCAACTAGCGGCAAGCTACTTTAACACATTGCGTATGCGTCACGAATATCTGATTTTTAGCTAATTAAACGATCTCGTTTTCATATTTTTGAAGTGTATCGGCAGCTTAAGAATTGATGTGAATATAATACTAAATACAATAGATAAAAGTACGTATCCCCTTTCTATTGCCATGCATGCTTCTGAAGCATTCGAAAATGAGCCTGCTTTGAGCGCGTGTTGAATACGCAATGCCGTACTTAATGTGAAAATTAATTTTTGACAATGGGATTCATTTCAGTAATAATTTATCGATCCAAGCGATTCTACACGTAATTCCAGTCAATAAAACAAAAAAAAATACTACTAATTACCCATGTTTTAAATCGCAGATATTACGCATAAATTACAATATCGACACATTTCGCCAGTACACGTCGCATCTTCAGGAGATATGCGTTTGATAGCACGATGAAGTTGTTCGGCCTGGTTGATGGTAGAGTTCTTCAAACCCGCATAGCTAGCCACCACATTTAATATCAATCTGCAGCCATAACAGCACTGCTGTGTTGCGGTAGTCATACATGAAAGAGCTAGTATTCTGGGCGAACATGATTCACAATTTACTGCCCGTTTGTCATTTAACATCAGATGAAATCGAGACTAAGTGTTAGCCCATAACCGATAAAAACAATCGGGAATTAAGAAATACATTTTTTAAATTAATTTATTGTCTCACTGATTAATTTCAGAAAATCAATTGTTTAATATAACTAATAACTTTTGACATTATACAGGGTAATGGCGGCTGCGTTGTCTCTGACGGCGGGACGAGGCGGCGGTCTCATCGGAAACCTGTCATTTGGCTACCTCATCGATATCAACTGTATAGTGCCCATTGTAGTCTTCGCAGCATTCCTACTCAGTGAGTACCACCTCCTTTTTGTCATTCTTACATTATCACAAAACTACTTTTGCATTTACTTTTAAAAAATTTTATCGCTCACAAGTCTTATATAAAATAAAAGGTTACAGAATAATTTTAATAAAATTTCTTTAAGTCCCGGTTTTAATAAAAATATCTAATATCCATAACCAGTTTAAAGTATGTTTTAATTTTTCGTAGTCTACCTCTTAGGTCTTATCGAGAGTATGTAATCCACTAGTTACCGGGTTTACGTTCCTTTTTCTTAAATTAACCTAATAACGATTCATAATAAAAAAAAATGGTATGCCACTACTAAACGAAATAAGAGTTTGTAGTCTTAGTACAAACATTTACATTTGCAATGGACATAGCTTTCATTTCAACAATTTTAATGATTTTTATTTTCAGTTGCTGCCATACTCTGCTTCTTCTTGCCAAAGACTGGACAGGAAGCTTTGGATTAAATTAAATAAGTGTAAAATAAAATTTAGATAGTGCAATAGACTTTCAGCGAAGTGTAATAATCACAATACCATGTGGTTTTACATAATAGGATGTAAATATTGAGGACTAAATATTATTATTATTTATTATTCAAGTTACCTATTTATTATACAGTGCTGGATCGAGGCTCGTTATAAAAGTTAGGATCGGGGATTGCTAGGATACCGATTTACTGTGATTCTGTACGGAAAATGTCTTATGTTTGATAAGAATGAAGAACAGTATTTTAGAGTTGACTGTAATATAATGCCCTTTAAATTAATGAACCTAATTACTATTAAAGGTTATTTCACCTTAAATCATGTTGTTTTATTAAAAAAATAAAACTGTTTAATAACCGTTTACCGATTGTACGTTTGCTACTCTACTGATTAAAAGTATATTCAAATAAAAAACATTCTGCCTTTTTTATATTTTGTTTGCCTCCGTGGCGCAGTGGTTAACCCGCTTGCTGTGTAACATGTAGATCCCGGGATGCATGAGCTTGGCTATCTGCCACCTTCAATGTCAATCTGCCGTTACAATACCAATGCTATCTTCCGGCAGGCATACATGTGAGAGCCACGAGTATTTAGGACGAACACGCTTCTCCATCTACCGCCTCATTTTCACTTAATATTAAGTGAAATTGCGGCCGAATATTAACCATTGTTTATAAAAATAATTAACGCTCACTTTTAAATTATTCATTTACCTTTTAAAAAAATGTTTTAACCAGCCAAAAAAAGGTTTTCCTCCACAGAGCTATTTAACGAATAATGTGATTGTCTGCTTGGTACGATATTTCACAAAAAAAAATATGTTATCGTTATTCATATAGTGAAAGAAAATTATATACAAAGATATATAAGAATATATACAGTACTCTAGTTTACCAATAATGTGACAGACAGACAATAAGGAAAGAAAGGTATATATAAATTTATGCAATTTAATAGAAAAAAAAAACAGGAGTAATACTTTTACGAAAAACTGTTATATATTTTTATTATCCTATATTACATTAAACAAAGAATAGAGAATAATTTTAAATCATGCAATTTTAACAACATTAAAGCATTTAATGCAATACATTTCCAACCATTCTTTAGTCAGAATTTAATCTGCTTGTTTATAATAAAGATCTTTGACTTTGTAATATTTAAAAAACTTATATAATATATCTATTACATAGGTTTAATCTCTAATTAATTTAAATGTTAATCTAAGTTTATATTGATACAGATGTAATTAACTAAAAAACCAAACAATAATAAATATTTTAATTGAAATTAAAAATAATATATTTAATATGAGTAATGTTTTTAGGTAAAAAAAAATTACACAGAATTTAACAGGCACTGGCAAAACCCCAAGATTAAACTTATTTTTAGTAACCATCACACAGTTTCAGAAAAATTTAATTTAATAAAGTATTTTTACATAAGCTGCCTGTACCATAAAAAAGATGTAACTTACGAAACAAATTATTAGCGAGACGTTTGTGCAGCACTCGGAACCTGAGGAAGACCAAATTCATCGACGGGCACTCCATCCTTGTTACGTACACTGTCAGCCCCAGGCTCCTTGTCTGGTGCAGCAGGAGCCTTCACAACATCATCCAAATATGATGAGTCATCATCCAATGCAATTTCGTCACCTGTAATATATATACATTTATGTATATTTAAGCTTTTTATACAGTTCTGTATTATGATTTTTATAAACAATCTAATGCTATAAACCCATGTGTTTATATGAACATTTGAAATTTTACGCTAAGACAAAAATACATTTCATTGCCCATTCCAAATACAAACATTTATGTAACAGTCCTAAAAAATTTGTTACATTAATTTACAATATAGTAGACGTAAAGAAAAAAGATGAAAATAAAATTTAACACACTTCTAAGATTATTTGACAATATGATCCTGTGAATCAATATGAACTTTTAAGTCTGAACATTCCTTTTACATAAATGCCTGACTGACTGTGAAAAACACATGTGTATGCAGTTTATTTAACATCAAGATATTTCACTAATACTGAGAATTTACTGTTAAAACTCAAAATACTGCTGAGTGAAATAATTTAACTTTAGTTAGATTTTAATTTGAATAAAATGCATATCTATAATTTTTTTTTTAATTCTTCCAATAAATTTGTTGTTAGCTTTCCCTTCTAGAATATTAAATATTTTTTTTCCACCGAGTGACCATGAAAAAATCTTTATGTATATTAGTAAACACAAAAAATATACCAAGAGCATCTAGCTCAGCAGCAAGTTCATCATCATCAATTTCTGGCATTCCATACTGTCTACCGAATGCCTCCTGAACTTCATCTGCTTGTTCTAACATATCGGCCAGTTCATCATTAACATCCTGGAAAATAAAATTTGGTATTAACATAATGGAAATAACAACATTAAAATCATTAATAAACATTAAAATCATAAAAAGGGAAATTTATCATTTATACATGTTACAGTCAAAGCATTAATTTAGTAAAGAAATGCATATACTAGTGAATGAATATTTAATGACAATTCAATGTGCACTTTAAGTAATAGAGAATTTACATGGTCCTTTAGTTGGACATTAAATTGGTAAATACATAGATAATCTAACAAATATATTAATTTACTCATAATCATTAGTGAAACCATGATTTGATACTATAGGACTATAAGAAATTTAACAGTCAAAACATTAATTTGGTAATGAACATAACAATCACAAATAATAGTATAGACATCCTTTGTCAATAAAAAGTAAATAAATAAAAGGAAGAATAGATGTATACATATTCTCTGATAAGTAGACCATTGATGAAATCATTATGAGATGAAAAATAACCTTTAAGTATATGCCACTTTGTTATGGTTTATATTTATTTATTAATTTTGAAGATATGTTTGCAACTTTAAGATGGTGATGGACTAACGTAATTTTGATGAAAGTTATTTATTACATATGAAGAGAAGATTTTAAACAGATGATCAATTTATTATCTTTAAGTTCTCAAAATTATTATTATTTGAGCGAACTAGTTATCCATAGATAGTCAAACCAGTGGCCTACTGTAATTATTATTGTT
This sequence comes from Pharmacophagus antenor, assembly GCA_018245475.1. Taxonomy (NCBI): domain Eukaryota; kingdom Metazoa; phylum Arthropoda; class Insecta; order Lepidoptera; family Papilionidae; genus Pharmacophagus; species Pharmacophagus antenor. Next base: position 21,281 of record DWQX01001050.1, read on the forward strand.
ATTTTTTATATATACATGTTGTTTTTCATACACACAATTACATGATTTTAATTTTATTTTGTTATAATATTGTGTAAAAATTAGGATGTAATGTAGTGAATGTTGTATCAATTTGTTAAAGGTGTATGTGTAAGAGCTATTTAGTTATAAGATAATTATTGTATTAAATGTAATACACAGTATACTGTAATATAAGTAAATAAACATTTAATTTGTACAATTATAGAATAGTCCACATTTACACAAGTAGTGTAGTTAATGTAACATTATTTTCTTGCTATATAAGAAACCATTAGAAAATATCCATACTTTTTCATACCATTCAACCGCACTTTTCATCCTACAGAAAAATGTGTTACAAACAACAATCCTGTAGGCAGTTAAAAATTATTTCCATATACTTCACTGTATGTTTAAATGTGTACAGTACCAAATATAACTGTTAATCCTGAGCTGATAATAAATATATATAAATGAACCAAACCTCAATGGAGTCAATATTTATCTTCTTAAATTCTTTCTTCATCTGTGTGACACCATCCTTCATAGCTGATATTGTAGTTTGTGTGTCTTTTAATGTTTGTGTTGCATAATTTGCCTGCTCCATGTTAAATGACTGATTTCTAAGGCTCTCTAATTGTTGCTCATACCTGTAAGCATTATACTATATTAAGAAAACTACCCTAGAAACAAGATTAGAATAAATAATAAAAAAAGACACAAAAATTATTTAACTATTTGCTATAGGAAAAAAGGGGCTAACAATTTTGATATGCACCAATTTTTAAATATATAACTAATATTTTCAAGCACAATCAACACTTAATATTACAAATTTAAAAAATTAGGCCAAAATTAGACCTTTTGTTGATGAGTTAAGATGCCATACACAAATTACAGATATGCAGGTACAAAGCCAAATATGCATCAAACTTATAAAATTCCTCTTTTTGCATAAGTTAAAAAAATATTAAAGTACACCCACATTAACACTTTTGTAAGGTTGAAAACGAATATTATGGATATAGAAATAACATCTCAAACATTGTAAAGAATACAAAAGTTGAAATATTATGTACATTCGTTTCCAGTATTAAAGTCCATCCAAAAGAAATCTTTTGCATAAAGAGATCATAAAGTATATAATATATATCATACATTTTCTTCTGTTTAAGAACTCTTATCGCTTTTTGCTTTACTGAGTTTTTTGCGGGCCCTTCACGCATTTTCGCCATCTGATCTTTGTATTTTCGTAATTCAATGTCTAACTTTTGTACTTTCTGCTCAATATTGTCAGCTCTGCTGTCTACCTGAAATTTTATAATAAAATATTTAAAATAGTATATTGAAATGATGAATCATTCTTAAACAATAACACAATTTTATTACTAGTAACTTACATTACTAATACACTCTGATATACTAGGGCCAGGTGTTTTAGGTTTACCTCTTCCGAAGATTCGATTCATTTTGTTGTACAAGAAGATCGAGAATTAGTCACAAAAACAACAATAAATTCAAAGACTAAACTGCGATTACGAATCTTCTAAAAAGTGACATCAAAATTACTCCGTGTTGCTAGTTTCAAATACAACTTTTGACGCCTCTACATTAATTCTAGAATGTTTAGGATAAGCGATATTCAAACCAACTAGTGATTATTTCTGATCAATAATCACTAGTAGGTTTGACATTTGCTAAGGATTTACGGTAACCCATGAACGTATATTATAAAACTTTTATAATACATACACGCGATAACCTCAATCACACAAAAACTGGATTTATGCTATAGAAAATATATATGATGTAAGAAGTACATCAAGAATTAAGAATTTGAATTAGATATTTTACGGGTTAGTGATTATTTTATGTAAGAACTATTTATTTTTAGGTATATACTGTTATTAAGATTTATCTTGTAATGTAATATTTTCATTACATAAGCTGTTTACGATTTTGTTTAGAGGATTTTGTTAGAAGTCGGCAACGCAGTTGCGACTTCATGAATATTGGGACTGTCTATGGGCAACAGTGATCACTTTTCATTAGGTGAACCACTTGCTTGTTTACCTACTCTTCCCATAAAAAAAGAGAATGTAAGTAATGCCATCATAATATGAACATTTTATTTCATCATGACAAATTATTAACTCTGTATATTTTAATGTTTTGAAATATAATAAAACAAATTATAATTTAGTTTAACACCAATTACATACAAAATACGATATAATGCTTATGTATGGGTTGATGAACAAGATTAAAACTTCAATTCATAAAAGTAATATGGTTAAATTTATAAACATTTATCTGGTCATACCGAACACTTTCAATTTGACATTAACTATGGGAATAAACAGTAAACTATGGTAAGCTATTTCACTTTTGAGTTACCATGTTGTCGGTTGACAGTCGCTTTTTGCATATCAGTACAATATTAAAGTATTTGCTTACATAAGAACAGTTTAAAATATATTCTGCAGTTTATTATTATCGCAAGAAATTTTAAAATGGCACTGAATGGATTTTTATGTATGGTCTGTAATATTTATTTTTTACTCATTATTTTAGTCATGCTTCGAAATATTTTGACATTTAAATTATTATCACCTATGTAAATTAGTTACAGTATAGATTAAATAACTTAAATACAAATTTATGAAAATTAACTGGATTTTTAAAACATTATGAAATTAATGAATACTGCTCTTTTCTACATTATATTTTTTCAAAAAGAAAAAATAAACTTTCTTATGGATTTGCGATTGTAGTTAATAATTTTCATTTAAATTCACTAGTTTTTAATCCTTCCTATTCCAATATACAAGTTGATGTAATTATTCTGTTAAATTTGAAAATTTAAATGTAAAACTTGGTTAGCACTACTCATAAAGGAATTTTTTTTATAACAATTTATAGATTTATAAAATAATATGGATGATATGGTGAAAAAGTGAAGTGTTTTTGTCATGTACATAACATAATCAGTTTATATTTTTGACAAATCATATGGTAATCATGTTTCATTGTCATTACATATCATTTTAGAATATTGTAATCACAACTTCTAGGTGAGAAAGCTAAGTAATATCTTATCTACACAGCACAATTCATGTGAATGCCCTCCTAAAATTATTAAATGCTGCCGGTGGGATATATCACACATGATGGGCTGTAATGGCAAGAACTTTGTTAAATATGCTATGCTTGTGTTGAATCGTCCATTGCAACAAAAGGCAGATTTTTTAAAAAAATTCTGGAATAATGGTAAGTATAATTAACTATGATTATCTAATTATTTAGTTTATCAATAAGTGCTATTCATTGGGTGAATTTATTTTATTTCATTATGATTTACAAATACATGTTATTGTAATTATTAGCAAGATTAAAAAAAATTAAAAGCATTTGCTAAAAAATTAATACCATATATCACATTTTCAGTGAATAATAATTTTAACATCTTTATTTTACAACACTTCTATTTACAGTCATCCATTTTATTGGCTATGTTCACATCCCTAGTTAGAGAAAAAAAGTCTTGTTCTGAGGTAGGAAACCATCATAACCAGCTCATTATCTTGTTCTAGGTGCTTAGGAGAAAAGACCCTTAATTAAATTAAAACAATAAAAAAAAATACCACTTATGTTTTTGTTTGTAAACAATGCCATTTTTGCATTAGCTGCATGTTATATTTTGTACAGTATACTTCAGAAAGTAATTATTTCAGCTACTGTGAAAATGACTGTTGATGGTGGCACAAATCAATGGGATACATTCTTAAAACAACTACCTCAAGAAGAACAGAACAACATTCAAAGACCAGACCTTGTGACTGGTGATTTTGATTCAATAACAGAAAAGATTTTGCAGAAATATAAAAAGAAAGGTTGTAAGGTGAAATGTTACCTTTATAAATATCAGAAAATGAACAGAAACTTCTTAGCTTTAGTGTAATTGAATATTTATTCTTAATTTATAAACTTGAAAAATAATAACCTAATATTTTGTGAAACAATTTTAAATGACCGCAATAACATTCCTAAAAAATACTCTCATGCTCTTAGTCTCATAATGACAGTAATTTTATTTGCTATAGATTGCATATAAATAACAAGTATTCTTAAAACATAAGGCCTCAGGCTATTACAATTTAAATGAATTTATTAAAATTTAAAGGTTATTCAAACACCTGATCAAGACCATACAGATTTTACAAAGGCGCTAATGGAATTGAATAAATATTGTACGGAACATAAGGTTGAGGTTTGTTGCATTAGTATTAATTTTATTTTCTTTTTTTTCTGTATGTGTCATGTATATAAACATGCAATGAATTTACATATTTTCAACTATTATATAAAATAATGTGTCTTTTGTACATTCATTATTTATGTTTTTTTTTTTTTTAAGATAAAACATGTGGTTGCCATAGCCCAAGCATCAGGTAGAATTGATCACATTTTAGGAAATATCCAGACACTGTATCTCACAAAACAGAAGCATTTGCTTGATTCCTTTACAAATGTTTACATAATGTCCGATGATGCAGTATCATGGCTCTTATACCCTGGATACCATATAATTTTCATTCCAGAAGAAACCAGAAAGCATAAAAGGTCTTGGTGCTCGTTAGTGCCCATGGGAGAAGTATGTGTGCATGTCACGACTAGTGGTCTGAAATGGAACCTAGGTATTCCATATATTTTTTATTTCCCCATATAAATTTCTGGTTTAAAAAATAAAACTATACTTTAAATTATATTGACTATGTAAATATTTTTTCTTTGTGTATACATACATATTTCATTAAATACTTATTCAATTTTAATTAACATTATATCTGCCAAATGATTCATTAATTATTTATTGTGATAAGAAAAATTTTTCATGATGTAACACTTCATGAAGATATATATTCAATTAAGTTATTTTAATGTATATATGTATTTGGTACATTATCACTCACTATAAATAAAAAACAAAGGAATAAAAAATTGGGCTAATGATGAAGTAAATGGTATATTGTTTGTACAATTTATTTCAATATTAGTTTGTCAAAACATAATTTGTTAAAATATTATATTTTCGTTGCGAATTTCTGTAATAAATATCAGCATAACATTTTTTTATGAATACCCACATATAACTTTGTTTATGTGTAAATATTATTGATTTATTGATTAATTTAAAAAGTTTTATACTTAAGTTGAGAACAAATTTGTAGAATTATGATATAGATGTCAGAAATGTTATCAAGGCAATAGCATTTTTAACATTGTTTATTAATTACATTTTTATTGTCGTTTATTCGTATACAGTTTTATGTGATGTTATTTATATATTTAAAAAAAACCGGTAGTTCGCATTATATATACATTAAAAAAACTTAAAAACGACTTATTTAGATAAACACGTGAGATTGTTGTAAATATTCAGTACACTCCTCTTTCGATATGTAAGGTTGAAAGTTACTTCTATGTGTGACAATGGATACATGGTGAGTAGTTTTAAAGCATGAATCGCAAATAAACATCAAAGTCGTTAGTTTAAATTTATCTATTATTATATTTATTATTTAACATACAACTTGTTTTTTTGTTTCTTGATTAACTATCCAAGTGCTTGTTAAGATTTTAGTGATCTATTACAATATTTAAAATATTTTCTTTGTTATGCTTCTGAACTCTATAACATTATTGAGCCCTTAACATTTTGTTTTTCAGATAATTCCGCACTTAAATTCGGTGAGCTAGTGAGTACGTCAAACGCTTTTGATGGATCCGATAATGTAACAATAAGATGCAGTCACACAATCCTATGGTCAATGAAAATGCCCGGTATTTGTAAGTATATTCTATTTAATCTTAAAATTATTATTCATCATAACCAATGTTCTTTTATTAAACCTAAAAATCTAGATTAATATACATTATAATAAAAAAATATTAGTAGTTTATTAAACTGTTATAAGAGATATAAAACGAGCTTTACTTTAAAAACCTAATTGCAGACAAGGTTTTCAATACTTAATTATATACTGTTTTTATACTATATTTTATCTCCAATGATATTATATGTGAAATAAAAGCGAAAATAAAAATTTCTGTCACCGTAATTTTTTGCATAAATATTTTAATAATAATACTGATAACTGACATTAAATGGTTGATTCTAATGTCCGTATGTCAAAACTTAAATTAGTCATCTTGAAATGCAAAAAAAACGAAAGATGAATGCCCGAAACTAAACTTTATATTATGTATAAAACTAAACCATGTAATTTAAGAACATTCTTTAAGTTCTTAATTTTAATAAATAAGTGTGTAATGTTTATAGAAAAAAAAATGTTACCAACAATTACTTAATTTTGAGGTGGGTAACATTTCAATTTTGTTGGTGTTACTTGTCATCATTATTTGAAAATTTCATTATGTTATGAACCAATTAATGTTTTTCTATTCATTACAGGTTGATTAAGAAATATGAATGAAAATTTTAATTAAACTAATCAAATAAAAAAAAATAGTTCTTTGCGAAATAGGTTTAATTTATAAATTGTTTTAATTTTATCAAATTATTGGTATACAGTAAACAGTGTTCTGTGCTTGTAATAAATCTGTTGAAACATCGGGAACAACGACTAATATAAGATATTTGAATTATATACTAAAAAATATTTTTAGATTCCCACCATATTAGTCATCCATTTTCAGTTAGTACAATTTTGTCGTTTTTTGTTATCGATTAAGTATCGAGTAATTTGTATGCTATAGAGACAATACTGCCAATTGTATGTAATGATTTAAAAAGAATTGATTGCTTTGTCATTAATTACATCTATATATGGTAATTAGTATGTTTAGACATTCCTATATTTTTCATTTATTTGATTAAAATGTGATTTAGTGCACATAATTTTTTTTATTAGTAATTTTTATTTCATAACAAATGTATAATTTATTTTCACTTGTCACGTTCCTGTTTACCATTATGTAGACTATCACCATGACTAGAAAAAAATATAATTGTTTTAGAATTAAATATAGTAAAAGTCAAAATGACAGGTTTGGGCAATCTTGTGGTATATATATAACGCAAATAATGTCACTGTTAATGTCACACCTTAATTATTTATTCATATGTTCGGAAGGAAGGTTACTTTTTGTAGTAAGTAGTATTTGAAATTTAATTGTATTTTAAAACATAATGCCCCAAGTTTTTTTAATTTTTTCTTTTGTTGATTGGTTACTTTGGGTATCATTACGATTTTTATTACATGGTTTTTTATATATATTTTTTTGTGTTTTATTAAAACCCACTTGATATATATTATGTTTTGCCCTAATTTTTTTTTGTTGATATATGGAGAAGTTAATTCTAAATTGTTTTTGTAGATATATTTACAAACATGTGAATGTATGTGTATTTAAAGATCCGGTGTAGAAATATGTATTCGCTTGTATTTTTGTGAAGTAAACCGTAGCGAGAAAGTGAAGTCAGGGCCACTTTTGTACTACGTATTACTCGCAGAATAGCTGGAAATAGTCTCCAAGAGACATGTATGTGGAATAATAAGTTAATTTAAAATAATTGCTTTGCAATATTACTTGCTTTTAAAAAGAAAAGAAATGTCAGTTGTTGAAATCAGTTCTAGCGCTATTCATGTACTGTATTGCATGAGTAATTTAATATAGTTTTAAATAACTAATCTCATTTGTTTTTCGGTTGCCATCCACATGTATGTACTAAAAATTACATTTGCTTTAGGAAAATATTTTTTTTAAAAAATGTTATTTTTAATAATATTCTTACAAGTAAGCCAAGACTACAATTATGTAAAGCAGCGGTGTCCAATGTAGTCCAGGTATATGCCTAAGATCCGCGTAAGACCAGACGACGGTCCACGTTGGCGTATAAAGAAAATGGGGGATTACAAGTTTATAACTTATTATTGATAATTTGTTGTCAATTCATGATGTATATCCACCTCATTAATATGACTGTTTTTTTTAAATTCTTGATTGGCATTTTTTGATTATTGATTTGAACGTTAATATAGTTATAAATGTTTATTTTTAATCATGTGAAGTTTATAATCATTTTTTGTAATAGATTGGACACAAGAAAATGTGCTCTTTTTCTTTTTACTACACTGAATTTATGGCTAGGACTCGATCGTGACAATTTTTAGGAGTTTTAAGAATGTAGTAAAAAGAGGTTTACCGAAAACAGTAAAATTGTGATGTGGTCTATGAGAAATGAAAGGTTTGGGAACCTCTTATGTAAAGTATACGGAGTACAGATCAAGTAAAATATAATATAATCGAATTTATCGTAACTATGAACTTCATATTGAATAAGTAACCTATTTAATTATAAAATTATTAGAGATCTGTTGGAAGTTTAATAGCTTGGTACTAATAAATCTTGAAAGTAACTAATTATATTGCTTAAATTCAATCCAGAATCCGCGATTGTACGCTGCGTTATCAACAATCACTTTAACGAACATTGCAATGTTGCATTTGTCAATATAATAATAAAGATGTTGTAAAGCAAAATATGCGTTGCATATTAATATTGAAGGTAAACAATGTAACGTAATCCAATTACCTATTGTTTCACAATTAACCAATTGCAAGAAGCGTCAGAGGCTGTATGAAGTTGTCAGTGCTACCAACCGTGCGATGTGATCACGAGATAGCACTCATCTTCCTTATCATCAGCTGATGCGCCTTCAAATAACCGGGACACGATTTTATTACTTCGTAAGCGACACTTCGAGGACGTTTTCATTAATGTAAGTGGACATTTTTCAATTTAACACTTTTTATCGTATCTTTGCTTTATAATAAAAAATAAATACGTTTATAATAAACTTTACTTTAAAAAATGTTATACCCATAATTTATATATATATAATTATAACAGTCAAACAGAGTAATCCGCGTAATTTCCAAATGGCTGTTTTTGTATAATAACTTTAATAACACTCGATCGAGTGCGTTTTCAAACAAAAAAACAAATTAAAATCATTTAAGTTGCTTCCAAGCTACGATGCCACAGAAATTGTTACATAAATGTACTCGTTAAAGTCATAACACCATCCTTTTTGTATCTAGGTTTCGTATAACGAGTCATACTTGCATTGTGTCCTGAAGCATTTTTGAAATGTAATAGAGACTCATTTTATTCAAGATTTACAGAAAAGTTTTATGCGTCAATGGAAAGTATTCTACTAGTAGAAATTCGCGAGTATTTTACGCTCCGCATACGTTTTTATTCAGTAAGCGGCGCGCCAACGAACAAATTAATGTAATGATCGCATCACGAATTGTGTTGGTCACATGCGCGGGGGCACCAACATCACGGCCGGTTCAGTTCATTCCTGCGCGGAGAACGCGCGAAACGTGTCTAAGGTGCTCCCCGCGTTCGATCAAAAATTTTGGTACGTAAGATTGCATATCAATTTTTCTTATGCTATTGTCTCATATGAATAATTATTGAAACAAATATTCTGTAGCAATTTAAAGCATTACTAATAATGTTTAATTAACGCATTGATTGAAACGTACAAACGATAGTGATTGCTTTGAATGCTTTAGTGGTTACGATACGGCTTATGTTCCGAACAGTTGTTTAATTTAATAAAATACAATAACAAAAAGTAAAAACAGTTCTCAAATAGCACCTTTAAATTTCTCCGGTGCCATTGAGAGAAGCCAATGTTAAAATAACTTAAAACGATTATTATTGTTTTAATTATGCGAAATACATACAGACTGCCATAATTATCAAAGAAAGCGTGTTTGTAAATAAATTTTATGTCTCACGCATGTTAATTCGTTTTTGTTTTAATTTACATGTCCATAAATAAATATTCATCGATCAATAATGATTGTACAGTATCCAGAACCCTGTAATAATTAGCCGGTTAATCTACTCAAAAAACATAATTAACAAGTATATACATATATAAGAGACAAAAGTTTAAATCTATATGAAAATAATACAAATGTAAATATTGAAATTTGAAATAGATCGTATTATAGATCACATTTGTGATCTATTTCAAAACTGTTGACACAGTTTGACATTGTAAATGCCTTAACTTCTAACCCTCGAGATTTTTCCGAGCTTTAGATTAGCTTTTATATTAATTACGTATTTAACTTTCTGAATGTACGTATGAATTATTTTCTTTAACTTATCACTTGGCAAAGATTTAAAACAACGCACCGTTACTGTTTATATAAAGTCTTCGACGATTAAATTATTTACATTCATACCGATAAGATATTTAAGTTGTGCAGCACATGTTATGTTAAAAAGTATTGAAATGCAAGAGAAACGGAAGAATAAATTCAACTACATGTTCTTTTTCATTGACAATAGATGGAAAATGCCTACAGTAAGATGGACTCGCAGACTTAACCGGTTTTCGTATGTGGCATTAACTTCGTCCTTACACTCACTTTAAAATGTATATTTTGAAAAATCGTAGTATATAAAATATATGAAACGTTAAGAACGTATAGTGTCTGAAATATTGAGCATAGATCCTAAAAGCCTTGCTATAGTCTAATGTCTACACTGCCGGCCAAAAGTTTGAGACCACCTTGAAAAAATTACAATATTGAATACAACTCCAAAAGTTAGTGCTCTACAAATTATTTATTTACCTTATTAAATGGGGAACTTGTTATGTAACATAAAATAATTTAAAAACTACAATAATTGCCATTATTATTAATAAAAAAAATATATTAT
>DWQX01001051.1:0-32056 GCA_018245475.1 Pharmacophagus antenor
TATATATATATATATATCATTTTTAATATATTATATAGGGATGTAATCAACTTATATAACATACGTGTCTTGTTGACTAATTTCATTACATTCCTATATTCAGTCTATAATATATCTAATTATTGCTATACCTATGTAGTTAATATACAGCAATCAAAATTATAAGATTAAGATGTTATTTATACTCCAATTAACAAGCGCAAAAGACCCGTGCTCGGTAAGTACAAAGCTTTCTAGAATGAATGCTTTGGCAGTTTTATTTTTCATTTGGTTATTTATATATCACGGAATTTTAACTAATTTGAATTTTCTATACCAATTGTTTTTCCCCATGTATCTTAGCATCTTAATGTTTTATTTTCAACATATAATATTCTACAGATAGATTCGACTTTATACAGAGAATCTTAATGATGTCGGTAGATCGCTTTTGTTGTGGACTGTCAGAAATATCTTTTGCAGTTCCTGATTGATACATATGTTCCGGTTTTAATTTCGTATAACGATAGAAATTACTAAAGTTAAGACACGCTTCATCTTAGGACTGGATTCGAAAAAGCAACATTTACTGTCTGAACATCTTAAATATTCTATATTGCCTCAACGATGTTTTGTTTCTCTGTTATCGCTTTATGATAAGATATAATTGTTAGGTATTGATGATAGAAAATTTGTTACACGCTCAATTTAAATTAATGTATTTAGTTATTTCGGCTTATTTTTAAGATCGTCGCGAACTTCAGTGAAACTATGAGCTTAACTTTGCTTTAAAACGTCGGCATAACCTCTTTCTCTACTATACTGTAATAAAAACTACAGAAATTCAAATAACATTAATGAAGTAATAAAATAGCTTACACAATTCTACCAATTGCGGCCAGTGTCTTCGTGTGTAATTGACAAAGCGCTCTGTAGTTAATTAAACCGGGCCAAAGTGTTTGACTAATTTAAAAAACAATGCTCAAGTCTACAATAAGAGCCGAGAAAACAATTTCAATAATACCAACGAGGTTTATTCGATTCTCATTGAAGCACCCTTCACTAGGTGTAAATAGTAAGCTTTCATTTAAAAATTTGTTGAATGGGGGCTTTATTGGGAGATTAAGTTACGAGTCGTATTTAACTAAGCTATTTATATTGTACAGAATATTTTTTCAAAGCTGTTATAAAGATTGATAGGTCGAATAATATCCAGATTAATTATTTTAATATAGGTATCGGTAATACAATTACTTTTTGTGACATCGGGTGCAGGGGCGGTTTTTTGAGTTATCAGTGCCCCTAGCATAATAAAATTGCGCATCCTTTCATACACGAATATAGAAATTTATTGCAAATTAAAAAAATCAGTAAAAATAGCAAAAACATTAAAATTATACATTAAGGAACTGTGTAAGAAAATATTTATTTAAAAAATAATACAATAGTGATTAACAAGTGATGCAATATATGTAAACGCATGATCAATTTTACTTGTAATATGTAAAATCTGAAAATATAATAAATGTAAAAAAATATTTTATTTTATATCAGCGCCCCTCGAAATGATGAATGCTATAACAATATTTTTTAAGTTTAATTTAGACTGAGAGAAATTGACGTTTCTATAAATATCCATCAAGTTGAAACAATCGAATAAATCTCGTTTTTATTGACTTTTAACTGGTTAAGTAAATGGAGAAATTGATGAACCGTTATTTAAATGTTTAATTTTATTGTCTTTGTTCTTTGTTAGAATCTTCTTGAAAAATCAAATCAATTAACATTGTGTTATTTTTATATGAATTTATCAAAAATCTAACAATGCCAATTTAATTTCAAAAATTTTGGACGATCTATAAAGACCAAAAAGAAATTTTTTTACGAAACGATGAAAAATTGCAAAATGTTTTGGTTATACTACATTTTAGTTTTCGGCAACATAATACTTTGGCTATCCATTTTTCTTATTCAGTTTCGAATACGCCGTATTTTTAGTTTATGCGTTCTTATTTAAATGATAAGTGGCCGTCTTCTCCGCAGACATAATTTTTTTTTAAATAATTATGTTACCTTTAGTTACCTGCTCAACGAAAAATATTTGGGCATGAAAGACTATTCAGAATTTCAATATATTTTTTTTACTGATATACAAAAAATGCCACATTGTCATTAATAATATCGCTATAATCGTCATTCAGATTTCTCTTTTTAGAACTCTTCACTCAAAGTAATCTTGTTTCAAAGCCTTCGCCGTTTGTTTGTCCATTTGTCAGCGGGCTCTATCTTACTGTAATACGCAGAAAGTTGAAATTTATACAAATTGTTTATTTCTATTATCGTTACAATGACAAATACCGCTATAAAAATAAAATAATTCTTATCAGAAATGTGGATTTATTGGCGTTTACAATGCGTTCGCCATAAGCGATGCGAGTCAGATTCGCACTTGGACATTTATTTAATTATTCCCATGTTAAGGGCCGTCCGTGAACAACCAATATATATATAGAGAATTAGACAAAATGTGTATGTAAGTAATATGGCCTCCATATCTTATGACGTAGTTTATGATTATCGAGAACATAATAATAATTATGACAATAATAATTATTATTTCAAGTACTCCTTAGAAACTTATAAAACAAGGCTGAAATAAATTACTTACGGTAAAATAGGTAGAACTAAAGCATAGGAAATATTTTTAAAATAAAGCGAAATTCGACCTATGAGCTGTGAAATCGGATTTAATGAGTTTAATAATGTTGAAAGCATTTTTATTTATTTTACGTGACAATGACTTTACATATTTGGTTTACCATACCAAAATTCACGTTAAGTTATATATTAGTTCAAGAAACTGCGCATTTACATTGCATTTCAAAATAAATAACAGGTATTAATGTTCGCTTATTCTTGTCAGTTTGTGTGTTGTAACATCATGCTACAAAGTTTTTGATAAACCATCGACGTATGTCAATTTAAATAACTTTTTTATTAAAAATGTACTGCCTGGCATATAAAAATTTAGGAACAGATATTTAATTAATATTTTTTATATAAAATTTTGTAACGTCATTTAGTGATTTTGATTTATCTTCTGAAACATTCGAAATCACGCGCAACAGGGTCACGAATTCAGGGTTTACTCTTTATTTTATTTCATACTTTTCTTTGCCGTACAATCGTGAAGCATCCTAAACCGCTTCCTTTGTTTGAAATGGTTATACCGGCAACGCACGAATAATCGAGAAACTCGCCTGATTATTACCAAATTTTGTTGCCATAAGATTCACAGTGGTGTGAAAATATTTGAAACAATTTTTTTCCTGACTAATTTGGCAATGTAACCAGTAAACTTTTCGATGCATTTTCGGAAGCACTATATTGAAATCCGAGAATTCATTCAACAAAATCTTTTTTATCTATATATAAGACAGGTTGCGATACTAAAGATATATTTTATGTTTTTATGTAGTTTATGTTTGTTATAAATAATACTGGTACAAGATTATAATAAACCATGACTCCTGAACGAGGATAAATACCTGTATTTAATTATATTGTATTTTGAATTTTTTTTATATAATTTACATTGCAGTTCCCTACGTATAGACACGGGTATATTGGGTATGGTCCGAGGTGTGCTGTGGAAATAGTGGAAGTGGAATAGAAAAATATTTCGTACATTTACAGCAAATTAGTAAAAATGAAAATGCAGAAAAAAGAATTTGATTTTTATTTAGAGTTAATTAATCATGTCGGCAAACACATACATAAAACTAAACTTAAAATCATAAGTCTTAATAAAACAAAAAGATGTGTAATAAGTTTTATAATAAAAAGAATTTTAATATTTGTTATCTACTTGAGTTCGCACAGTTAGGGTTTATTAGGATATGCATGTATGAATTTATGGTATGAATGGAGTTTGCGATCATTTCTTGTATTGCCAGTTAGTGGTATCATTAACTTGCCCGTACTTGTTTAACCACAAAGTCTACAAAACTGGTCCGCGGTTAAACCAGTTATGTAACATTACTGTTGTTACATAATAATAAAAAGAAGTACGATGTCGAAGTCTTCAATTGTCGCTATATGCGTAGGTTACTCCAAGAGATGTTCTATATTTCCAAATTTTCTACATATATAGCAATGGCGTCTACATATTGTTTGGATTTGATTTATCATAAATGATCACGTTTCTTACTGTTTAAATACTAGATATTAAGTAATAATAGATGTAATATGAATTCAAACTCAATTTTTCTTTATTCAATAGAATCTATAGTCACTTTTAATCGTCAATCGTTTAATTACTGATAGTTCACAACGCGTGCTCCTGCGAAAATTGACAGGAAACTCTGAGGGTTTGTTTTTTTTTTGTGATCGTACTTACAACTTACAGAGTGAACATTAAAAGAGCAATTCATTTCCATACGTGTCCATTCTTTAAATAGTAATTTTTGCAGTTTTATGCTATTGTGCATAAAATACGTTAGAAAAAATATTTAAACTTGTTAATAGATAAATTATTATTATTATAACCAGGGAATAGGCTGAATATGTTTACCTAAACTATGAGGAACAGAGTCAAAAAGTGGAGACATCCTTAAAATTATTTTTTTTACGGGTCATCTTCCGGGACAATACTTAAATATATAAAAACTGTTAGTGCTATCGTATAACAATTAGATTTCACCTTTTGTTTTGTTTTAAATAATTTGTACATACAAATAAAACAAAAAGGACAAATCAAAATGCATCTAAATCTATCCAATCAAACTAATAAAAATTGCAATATTTTTAAAAATTTAAGTAGTAATATAAAAAATATGTATCCAAGTAAAATTATGTACCTAAATACCTTCTTGGTCAGTTGTAATCAGTTGTATTTTTTCAATATTTTCCGGTTTTAATCTAGTCTGCTTATTAGATGATTGATCCGTGTATATGCCGAAAATGATCTTTCTAAATTTACAGATGTAAGAAGTGGTAATTTGTATAACATTTCAGTAATATTCGACCAAAGCTGTTTCTCTGTTTCTTCGAAACTAAACTTCGTTTAAATTTCGTTTCGATATATTTCGTTAATTTTGGTGCAATAGAGTAATTTTATAAAAGATTAAGTATCTCTCCAACATGCAATTTTTTTATTTATACCTATTGATTGTATTAGACAAAAACTAAGGTAAAATTCATTTCTTTATAAAAATTACAATTTTAATGTAAATATTTAAGTTATGTGCCGGAGATGTCCCGTAAAAAATATTATTAAGACAACATTTATTTTAAGAATTTAATTATTTTACAATATTACTAACATTTTTTAACTTCCCGGAAAATGTTCCGTAAAAAAAAAATTAAGTGAGTCTCTACTTTTTGACTCTATTCCTCAAAGTTTAGGTAAATACAAAGTGTCCCATAAGTCCTTTAGAATTTAAATTTCAAATAAAATTCAAATGGCGCGTAGGAATGGCGCGTGGAGTGCGGAGACACCGGCACCAAAGGTCTTTCGGAATTCAGTCGCCATGGGGCGTTTCACTGGAACGTTAGTTTTATCGCAACAATGATTCGGCTACCATTGCGCTTCGTAAATTTAGAGAGTATCGCAATTTACCCACGTTTAATGATTGTCCTAGTCTTCAAACGATTAAAAATTGGGTACAAAAGTTCGAGGAGACTGGCTCTACGTTGGATAAACAATGATCGGGCCGAGCAAGAACATCACGGACGGAAGAAACCATCGACGTAGTGCAAGAGTCAGTCTGTGAAAATCCTACTCAATCCATTCGTAGTCATTCCAGTGCATTAAATATACCCTGATCGACGTTACAGCGCATTTTAATGAATGATAAGAAATTTCATCCATACAAAATTCAGTTACAGGAATTTAAGGATACTGATCCTACCAATAGACTTCATTTCGTGAATGAAATGATGAACCGCTTTACTTCGTTTAACAACGGGTTTTTTTCTGATGAGGCTCACTTTCACATCAACGGCCATGTCAATAGGCAAAATAGTCGCTACAGGAGTAGCGTAAACCCATGTCGCAAACATCAAAGGCCCTTACATAGCCCTAAAGTAACAGTTTGGGCGGCCATGTTAGCGCATGGCATCATAGACCCATACTTTTTCAAGGAACGAACATGATCGTGCGGTTAATGTTACTTCGGAGCGGTATGTGGTAATGATCAAGGATTTTTTTACACCAGAGTTACAGAATTTTCCAAGTTTCAATACCTGGTCTCCACAAGATGTCGCAACTGCCCATACCTCTGACACAGCTATGCCCGTCGTCTATCAACTTTTCCCTAATAAAGTGATATCTCGAAGAGGAGACATTCCCTGGACACCACGTAGCCCGGATTTGAGTCCAATGTATTTTTTCTTATGGGGTTACCTTAAGTTTAAAGACTACGAAACAAATTCGCGGTCAACTGATGAACTAAAAGAAAATTTCCGGCGAGAAATGTCAAGCAGTTTAGAGCGTACTTGCCGTGCAGTGATAGAAAATTTTAATCGTCGTTTACAGGAGTGCCAAGAACGAAATGGAGCACATTTAGATGAAGTGATTTTTAAAAAATAATTCTGTTTTAATGTTAATTACTAAACAGTAAATAAAAATTTCATATTGTACATAGTTTTTTTATATATTTTTTTTAGTTCAAAGGACTTATGGGACATATCTTAAAGCTATCCTTTATTTGAATATATCAATCTACTGATCCCAATTAAGCTGCTATTCTGTATCTGCTATGCCTTTTTATTTGAAAAGTATTCATAAAGTGTTTCATAGTATATTATGCGAACAATAACAATTGTTATATTAAAATGTAGTTGCACTATATAATGCTTAAATACTTTTACTTGTTTGACATTACCTTAGTGCCATAGTTTGTTTACGTTAGGGACATCGGATTTCACATAAAGGTTTATTCTAGGCAACATTATTTGTTTGTAACAATTCATACGCATACAGCATTTGAATAACAACTCTTTTCGCAATTAATGAATTGTGTATGTACACATTTGTCTGCGTTACCAGTTTTTTTTTTAAATTATCAAACAATAGATGAAACGTTCGTTGTGTTAAATAGAGTGTGGTCGTTTGGACTTAATCAGAATATTTTGAAATAAGGACGTCTATTGTCCTCAATTATTGTATTAATTATACACATGTAAAGGTGCCTTTGTAAATTCAACTATTTTTTAGAACTTTTTCGTATGAAAAGTTCCTTGCAGACCGTCGGCGTAGTTACTACCGTGACGTCCAAAACTGCTGTCCAAGCAGAAATGTACAAGCACTACTACATTCCTGTTTTGTAGGGCATTGTAGTTTAAAAAATTACATGAGTAATAAGGTCTGCCATCTTATACTTTAGGATATGGGTGTAGTTGAGGGTGCCGCAGTGTTTAATACTAAGACTTATTATGTTATGAGCGTAATGTGCGTTTTATTACTAACCTGTATATGATCACCTGCTATATGTCTCACATCACTAGCTTTGCGTATTAGCCCAAAAACGTAATTTCTCTAGAGGTCTATCCTGTTTCTTTATTATTATAGATCACCATTGTTTTCGTATTATTACTATTTTCCTCATGTATGAACTTTTGTCTTTCGTTGGGTAGTTCTAGTATTTTGTGGTATAATAAGGAAAAGAAACTGTCGACAGTTTTCTCAAGAAATGTAAAACATAGTTGCTTAAGAAAGTACCTAACATCTGTGTTCGTTCAAATTAGTATGCGAAAACAATATACAGCGTAGTGAAGGCGAAAGAAGATTAGTTCCTCACTATCCCCCTATCTATGTAACTCACACGAGCATAGCAAGTATTACGATTGAATGATTGCTTACGGTCGCTGACCTTGCAATGCGCGCGGGTGTGGTTTGTCAACAAGTTCGAATGTTTTGTCTTAATCATTAGCCACACCATTACCTTGTTACTTCAATTAATGTTACTTAAGAAACTTTATGTCACTTCTATTCTTATGTTATTTCCTTTATAAGTTTCAAAGGGTTCATATGATAGTTACAACTATATTAAGTTATAGTTGTCAAGTCTAATTTGTCTTATCATACCTGAATTGAAATTATGAAATATGACAGAGCGTTGTTCTTATTCTTACTACCAAATACTAATTGTAGTAAATTTAATGTTGAATATGTTATTACACTATACTAATTATTTATTTTATAGCAAGTGGTGGCTGTTAAAATTACCTAATCATTTTTAAAATTCTGTTCCTTTTATTGATATACTGTCAGAAAATTAGTGGTATGCATAAAAATTTTTGTTGTTTATCTCCTACTTGTGCAAAATTATTCAAACAAACTTTATTTATTTTCGGTTAAATATTTATATTATAAGCTAAGGCAACAATACATAAGTAGGATGTAGATACAAATAATCCTTTAGATCTAAAGTCGGGTAACATCTGGCAGGATGTAGACGGTCAGTTGTGGCCGCCATATTGTTTTTTGCTGGGAACATTATATCAATATGAAATAAGTATGGTGTGCGTCCAGTATTTTTTGTTTCACAGTTCTAAGAGTAAAGTATTATGAGTTTTGATACAATTGCGAAATTTTATCAATACGTTATTCTTAGAAATATTTTTACAGTTTATCGCATTTAACGCAGAAAATAAAAAAAATACATAGTTAATTTGGAAGTAATATCTTTAAAAACAAAACAAAATTCTACTTGAAGGTTTTAAATAAATATTAGATTAGATATTAATGTTGAAAATTAGAACAAAATAACTAGCGCAGATTTATCCTTGTTATTTTATTTATTTATTTTATTTACAGTTTTATTGCATTAATGTCTACATAAGGTGGACTTAATGCCAAATGGCATTCTCTGTCAGTCTACCTTAGGGTTGAGCAGAGATGAATATAAATATAGGGTGCGTAAAAAGAATAATAGAGAATAAAAAGGTAATAATAATATAAATGAAGATGAGAGAGAGAGGGAGGTATTTAATACACATAAAAGAGACGACAATTTTTAAATATACATACATGTTAATAAATATCCTTGCATAAAAACAATAATAGTGCAAAAATGAAAAAAATACTAAAAGAAAAAAGAAATAAAGGGAAAAAAATAATAATGAAAAGATAGGTTATTCTATTAAAAAATGGTCCCAGAGCATACGTTTCCTTATGTAGAAATTTATCTGCAGAATAATTTTGGTAGCAATCGATTGACCGCTTTAGAAATTTAAATTTCGCAGTGCTATTTGGCGCCTACAAATAACAAAGTGGAAATTAAAAAAATCATCATTATAAAATTTAAAATTGAGGAGCATCAAAAGTTTCGGAAATTAGTGTTCTCAAAAAATTTCAACTTTATATGTAGATTTTTTTAGTTTTTTTATGGAAGCAATTATGAAGTATTATTCACGTCAACTTTTCAGGACATCGTGTAACTTTAGAGATATTTTCTAAAGCAAATTGTTTTTATAAATCTATGGCCGTATTTCGAAGCTTATTTTTTTACCTACAGCTTGCAATGGTCATTAACTTCCTTCAAAAAATATCCCCTTTAACACGTTCACGCCGGGCCGATTATGATATTTTTTTTTCCGTGAGACGGCAAGCATGTTCAAAGAAAAAGTTACGGACCATTTTGTACCAACAAAAGTAATGTAACGAATTCGTATTAACGATATGATGCATATCTTAATAGAGTGTTACCTTTGTTTACTATATAATAAATTCAAGGTAGTGAGTGTATCGTCAGTATACTTACCGCCTGATGAGAGATCTGTGTGACCCACCGGTGGTGGGTCACACTGGCGTGAACGTGGTAAGGTATAATATTTTATTTGGTGCAATTTGCGATCGGGATAATCACTGAGACAAAAAAGCTAACGTATCTTTTAATTTCATTTCAGTTTCTACAACAAGATGTCGCTAGCCGATGTGACATCGGCACGCAATTCGCCTACACCGGAAGCATGCCCGGAGTGCGACACTAACGCTTCCGTCACCTCGGATTTGCATAAGGTTCGTTAAAATTTTTAAAAACGTTGAAATTTTGCATTACCATTTACAAATTGTCGGTTTTCAAGAACGAGGGCATATTAGGTTTAGTGTCGTTAAGCGTATAAAATTTTATTAACTGAGTAGCAATGTATTTTATAGTAATATCAAGTTGTG
Organism: Pharmacophagus antenor; assembly: GCA_018245475.1. Classification (NCBI taxonomy): domain Eukaryota; kingdom Metazoa; phylum Arthropoda; class Insecta; order Lepidoptera; family Papilionidae; genus Pharmacophagus; species Pharmacophagus antenor. The sequence continues at coordinate 10,157 of DWQX01001051.1, forward strand.
CTTCAAGAAATAAGTAACAAATGTAAGTGCTTCTGAAGGACGTGACTTAAATATTTATAGATATTAAAGGATGAAAAAATTAAAAACTAAAAACGGGTTACTGTAAAACAGTTCTATTTCGAAATGAGTCGTTATTCCAGAAAACCCGAAAAGTATTAGTTTTTTAAATAATTATTGTAGCCGCTGTAAGTTGTAGTGTAATTTTATACCGGTTTTGGATTATATAACCGACAAAAAACCACTTGATTTTGACTCCACCTCATCTTACGTGGCAATGAAGCTATAGATGATAAGGCGTATTCGCCTGGTAATAGCGAACCAAGTGGTTGTGAAAAATCCTTCCACCATTCAGACTCCCATATTCATGTGACTCGAAAATTTAAACCGAGACATCCACGTTCCAAGGCAAGCGGTAAACCACTGTGCCACGGAGAATATAATTTCTTATTTCTGTAATGTAATAAGATTGCTAATAAAATAACAGGTTTGAAAAAAATATAGGTTAAAATTGTGTTAGTTATTAAAAGTTCATAAATTTGTTTACTTAAATCTAAATAAAGGTCTTAGTACATAGACTTTTTGTTTATGATAAATTAATAAAAAATTAGAAAAATGAATAGCTAATTCTAACGAAACCGTACGATTTTTTTTTTCCTTTTAACTAATTTTTGCGTTATTTGTAACAATCATTTTAGTACCAAGTGGCGTGCACGTGCAAGCCGTCTACGGCTCAGTACGCATGCGCGGACGAGCCAGGCCCACCACCCGCTGCCAAAACCGACACCCCACCGGCCCTGCCACCACGACCACCCACCAGCGTCCTGGCAGCGACCAATAGGAGAACCAATGGTCTGTAGACATTATTACAAGTTACTGAATTGAAATTACAAAGAAGTATCTTTGAGTATTAGACAAAGTATTCTTAATTATTCTATTGAGCATTTCTGTTGCACGGAAGTCATGATTGTTAATAATCTTGGTTTTTTAAAAATTATTGACTTCTTTTATAAATTCCTGATTTCCTGATTTTTTACAGAAGATAAACTTGTTAAAAAATTCATCAAAATACGTATAAATTAAATTAAAAATATGTATTAATAAAGGAAAACTTCAAAATATTAAAACTTATTACATCGAAAATTTTATTCTTGTTATAAATTATTGAGTCAACAACCCAGATTACATGAGACTATAATTCAGGAATACAGTCAAATAGGTATGTCCACTGAACACAATTTTGTTGTAATACTTGGTAGTTAGTATGAAATGTTATACTTATTTAAATGGTGAAAAAATAAATAACTTCAGTAAGACTTTGGAATTTGTTACTCTATACTATAACTTTGTTTTATAAGATTACATTTATTTTCTAAGATATCTCTATTCTGTTTTTTATCGGTAAATAAAAAACGTTGAATGTAAATATTTTCGTTAACTGGACATACGTAAAGAACAAGGAATGTTGTCACTTTTTTATTTTAACGACATCCGCCAAAAACGTCGAATCGTTTATTACAAGACCAATATGTTTATAGAGTATATGGGACGGTTGTAGATTCCATAGAAATAATTATTTCAGAAAAAAACATATCTTTCAAAGCTATAAATCACAGTGCAATCGCTCGTAGATCTGATATTTTAAATTTCGGTAATATTGTTGGGTTAGCCCATAGGATCTCGCATAATAATACCACACAATAGACACATGTCTCACAAACCCATCACAAAATTGACTTTTGGCTATAAAATATTCAGGTGTATGTCAAAAAAACCTTAACAAACTTTACAATAGTTTCGCCGTAAGAATTTTTACCTGTATTTCAAACCATTTTCATTGTACTTGATGCTTCCACATGAAAAAAATAAAGCTACTGCCTTTTGAATCTAACAATCTGTCACATTGAACAACTTACCGTGGAAGTATGCGAACAACATAGCTAAGTTGTATTTATAATAGCGCGGTAAAATCACAATAAGTCACATTAGAATTCTCTAAATTTACGACCTTTTTACCTGTAGACCCATAAAGCACGCATTGCTTCTGCGCGGGTTCGCCATTGTCAGAATACATAACCTAGTCGACACTCGCAAACGTATTAATAAAATATGTAACCTATATTTGCACCAGAAATACTGTGTTCATCTACTCCTATTTGACTCCCTGTCTCAGTTTTGTGTAAATTGTGCCAGTTTAAGTGCTATTTAGTTAAATACAATGTTTTTATAAATTACTGTATACAAATAAAGGAGGGAAACTAAAATAAAACACGGTGAATTAAGTATAACATGAAATAAATTTAAAAAGAATTATTATTATAATTTCTAAAAGTCAAACAGTGAAACAGTGTGTGTTACATATAAAATCACAAGTGTTTGTTTCGTTTTAAGAGGTCATTGTTCCCTGTTTGTGTGTGTTGTAAATATCGATTCGCGGAATGGCGCGCATTTTGAATGCAGCGTTTTGTGTTCATCCCGCCTGTGATGTAGAAATCCGATGAGTAATTCTAAAATAGTAACATAATATGATTAAGAAAAAGACATGAAGATTTATTGTTTTTTGTTTTCGACATTGCAATAAGTTTATGCGGAAATACGTATTTTGAATATTCAAAGGACATGCAAACGTGTAGCATTATGCAAGTTTTACAATATCAAGTGTCCACCACACCTCAGCCAACGATAGCGGCGGATGTGGCACAGCATTACGTACCACCACCTTCATATTTTGGTAAATTTGTAATTTTGTGTACGATGAAACTGCTAAAGTTCTTCGACAGCATATTAAAAATATTTGACACATTATGTACGCATAAATTATATCTGAATACTTAATTTATTTAACAGTTTGTTTCTTTATTACTCATTACAATACTAACTTGTTAGATTCACATAAGTCTTAAAGCTTTTATACATACCATCAAATAAATGCTTAATATGTTTGGATGCATCGGTTTATTTAATGAAATTTGTTTATTTAGAAGCAAAGCGAGCAAATGATATTTGTTTATAATTTCGTTATCGTTATATTGTTCTTTAAAAAACACAAAGCAATTGAAAAAGTACTAGAACTTTGGTGAAGAACCTCATTAAAATTGTTTTGGCATCTGTTCACCAGAATTTCTTTATTTTAAGAGAATAAAAAGATATGTTTAAGTATGTATTATTAAAAACAACTGAATTTGAAACTGAGTTTTCTGTTGCAGACCAAGCCGTTAACAAAATTTAGTTATGATAGAAAATTTAGAAAAATATATTAAATAATATTTTTGTTTTCAGCGTCTGTCGGTTGCAATGGAAACGACAACTCTTGCCGCCGGAGAAAGTATGCGTGGTGGTGCGTGGGTTGCGGCGCGCTTGCAGCTGCACTGGGCGGGCTACTGGCAGCGCAGCACATCCTGCTCCGAGCGTACACTGCCTCGCCGCAGCACTTAGAAACTGTGCCAGCGGCGGTGCCCGCCGCTATGGTATACGTCACATGAAATATATGTTTAACATATTCGAGACGGGTTTTACATCATGCGTGCAAAATTTCATACATAGATGCTGTATTTGGTATTTCTTATTTGTTTAGGCATTTTTTGTGTTATGTTCTCTTTAGTGAATCAATAAACAAAATAATATTTAAGTTTAGTATGTTATGTTCAGTATACATCATAGTTACCACCATGAAGCACTTTGGAAACTTCAATGTATCTTTTTTTTGTCGAACATACGTATAGGTATCTGCACCAACTATTTCTGCCGTCAAACAAAAGTTCCTCCCTTTTGTACATTACGGTGTTTCAGTTTGAGGGTCTTTGTAGTTACCGAAATATACGATGTTAACAAAGATCATTACTTTAGATCTCTACGCTAGCGACTTATTAAGAGCAGGTGTATACATATTCAGGTGGTATTATTTATATTCTCGTTATAAAAACCAAATACTTTTATGAATAAATACAGAAACACTTCTGTGCAACATAGCTTGGAAAAGTTCTGAATTATAATTTGGCTTCGATTCCGTTTTTCGATTGTCAACCTATGATAATATAATACATAGATATAGTTAATACAATTTGATTGAAAGTTGGTTCACCTACCCAGGGTTACCATAAAATATTAACCATTAACAATTTAACTTCCAGTTGGTGTTGACCGGTGTATGTATAATGAGCTTGGCGCGGAGAAGGAACCGATACAGCTATATGGTAAGAAAAGTATGTGCCTCTTAACTTACTTTACTTTCTTAATGATGTGGTTTTTTAATTTCTTTAAATTAAAACGTGGTTCGGTAAATTGTTGGAATTACCGAACGTTAATTAAATTCTTTTGCAGTCGTTGTAAACGGCGGGTAATACTTAATTAGTTCCTGATTACTATATTCCAGTCGGCCATTATCCCATAACGGACCTGTTAGAGTAAAAACAATATTGATATTATTGTTGTGTTTTATTTTGCTGAAAATTATTGAAATTCTTTCTGGGAGTTTTCGTTGCTAGAAGAAGATTTTTTGTTTGAACCGATTTAAATTATGGACTGTTTATTAGTTATAAAATGAAAAATTTTGTACATTTGGATCTTTTAAGAATAATGATTTTTATTCTCCGCTTCAAAGGGAGCTAAAACTATAAAGGGCATTTAAAAGTTTATGAAAATTGTTAATGTTGGGAAAAAATTACGAATTATTGAAGCTCATTTTTTTACGTTTTTCGCATAGAGTATTAACAATTTTTTCTTATTTCAGATTAAAGTCGTTGGGGCTTGTTGTCTGGTATGTGCTTTGACTTGTGTGTTGGTCACTATCACAACAACTGTCATACATATGAATAAGTGAGTATAAAAATTTCCTTATTTTATACAAGTTAACACATAATTAGAAACATGTTCGAACTCTCCGTTAAACTTTTTATCCTCATGAATTACCGAATTGTAACAAGGAAATCGTCGTTCATTATTTTATGGTATAATGATAAGCAGGTAACATTAGGTGAAATAGAATTAAGTTTACACGTTTTTAATAAAAAACGCGTTCGTTTAATACATATGAAATCTATAATTCTTTACATAAAAAATTGAAATTCCTAAGTTCCGTACTAATTGTCCTATATCAACGCACAGCCTAAATTGCTAGTCAATAATTCTGTGCTAATTTGTCACCTTGTTAATAGATTGCAGACGCTCAAGTTTTGCGAATATACAAAGTTGACAAGGACTTGCACCTGCTATTCTATGTCCACGGATTCTCCACAGAGCGGTACAGAAGAAGACGGTGCGTTTTTAAAATTAATTATATATACTTTGACTGCCTTCGTTGCGCCTTGGTTTACCGGAGATCCAGGGTCCCTATGACTATTGGAGTCTAGATGGTGGTTTAGTGTTATCGAACTCGCCTAGGTTGCTGCCATCTTCAAGGTGAACCTGTCGCCATAACAGCATTGCTTGTTCCGGTAGTGATACATGTAAGAGATAAAGTAATTTAGGAGGGCACGCTTCGCCATCTATGCTCATTGCCACTTAGCAACATATGTGGATTGAGACTAAGTGTTATAGCATTGTCGAATAAAACAAACGTATTTTTATCGACAATGGTCGATAAAAAATATTGTAAGTACACGTGAGTTGTGTCATGAGTGTATGCGTGTCGGTCAGGAGTGCGGTGCGTGTTCGAGGGCGTCTCGGAGTGCGGCGTGGTGCACGGCGCGCTGTACTGGTGCTTGCGCGGCGTGTTCGCACTGTCGGTTAGCGCGGTGCTCGTCTGCATCTTCAGCTGTATGCTCGCCTATCAGCTGCTCAGGTGAGAGTTTGCACATTATCGCTTAGTGCGGCCCTAGATTTAAGCGCATTATTAAAATATCAACTTTTTGAACCTTGCAGTAGTATCGAAAATGGCACAACGTATAGAAATATTTATAAAGGAAAGAATAAGTAAATTAAAAGAATTTAACTAACTCTCCACATCTTTGTATAGAAAACATAGGAAAGGGCTTAGCATGCTTTTTTTAAATTATTATGTAAATATTTTGCTAAATAGTTAAAATTTAGTTGTTTATGTCCCTCTACTGAACATTCAACATTCGCACGTATTTTCAGACACCAATTATTTGCGATATTCGAGGGGCCATTGTAAATCTATATTTTTGTTCGGTTAGTGTATATCGATATGAACAGTATTATTTTAATTTATTATTTATTGGCTCCATAGGTGTTAACATATCTTTAATATTTCTTTTGTGATCTAGGGTAATCAATGAAAAGCCGAAAGAGTTAGAGAAAGACGCGTTGTTAGTGGTTAAAATATCACATTGTCCTTCATCACTTTTTGTTGGAAATTGCCAACAATTACAATCTGTGCTCAAGACAAAATAACACGGATACAAGAAAAAATTTAATATTATAACATAACTCATAATGTTTTTGTGGTATATATTTTACAAGTCAATTAGGCACCCATATTCATTTTATTCAATTTCTTGTGGTGTGAGGATAATGCAATTTGTAATATACGAAGCCTATTTTGCAATAACTTAATGCTATGTTTCAAGTCTGTTATTTCAGCTTTTACATAAACGTAATCCATGATGTCGGGAACTTCATACGCATTTTGCATATTTCTGACGCTTTCCAATTTTTCTTCTAAACCTTTAGCCTGACCTTCTATAATTACTGTTTCTTTGTTCAAACTGACTTTTTGTTTTTGTTTACTTTTTACATTGTTAATAACTTCCGTCAAGTAAATATTTTGTTCCATTAAGGCTTTTTTATGTATGCTAAGTGTTAAATTTGCATCTCCAGTCATTTTCTTTAATTCTCCTAATTGTTGTAGTTTTTTGTCTATTATTGTCAAACAATCGTCATTTTCAATTTTAATTTTTTCAAAATCAACGGGCCTGAGACTTTCATTCAGTTCTTCTTTTATTTTTATCTGACCTTTTAATTTTGCATATTGAGTATTGTACGTGCTTGTGCGTAGTCTTAATTTACCTATTTTACTATCGGTAATTTTAACCCATTCGTTCATATACCTTATCCATATCTCGGCGGGGATTCTTTGAGCTATACTGTCCCATCCTTCGACAATTACCTCTTTATTAAAGGCTTGACTTGACTTCTGGATATGGTCTACTCTAACATCAATTTCTTCTAATTGTGCTTTTAATAATGCGTGTTCCTTGGCGGCTTTTTTACGTGTAGCTTCTAAATTTGCAACCAAGATCTCCATTTCGCCCGACAGTATTTCCGATCTTTCCAGTACATTAATTCTTGGTCCACTTCCGAGCATAACAGTACCAGCTCTGGCCGAAGAATCTCCTCTTTTAGTAGAAACTTTTGAAGGACTCGTAAGCATTCTAGAAGGGGTGGTCAATGAATCAAAAAACAATCTGGATGTTTGCGATCGAACAAAACTTCCTACGTTAAGAGAAGAATTACTGTGTAATTTAGTTGCATATTCTAAAGCCTGTTGTATTCCTTGCAATAACGACGGCTCTAATCTTGTCATAGTTCTCTCAAACACTTCATTTTCCAAAGATAAAATTCGTATTTGCGTTTTCAAATCATTTACTTGCTTGACTAGTTCTCCATCCGTCAACTCTTCCCCATCGTTCGTAATTTGACTCATAGATCTTGAAGGCAGACTTCTATTAATATGTGATTGTGATAATGCCATATTTTGTTTCTAAAAATAAAACTTAAAAATATCAGAGTAAAAGACAGAAAACAGTAACGAAGAGAAGCGTCAATAGTATAATGACAGTAACATATTCATATATATTTGGGTTAATCTTACTGCATAATTTCTTATTACGTTCATTTAAGGTTTAGTTTTGATAAAAATGTTTCTTAAAAATAGTTCATTATAAATTGCCCGTTGTCAAGACTAATCTAGTCGCCATAGAAACCGCTAAAGTAATTCTGAAGAAGGTTTTACTGTTCTCTATTGTTTTTGGACTACTGAGTTCGTACGTTTGGATAATTTTAAATTAATTTAAAATATAGTTATTACTATTTCTATATTTATTGTACCTTCATTTATATTTATTATTTAAAAAGAACTTGTGATTTGTCATTTAGTACTACCAGCTGTTCACTGTTGTTTCAGTCATGAACGTAAGAAGATGTACTGGGAACAGTTGGAACTCAGATGTAGATCATTATACCGTCCACCTACTGGTCAGGCTACACCTGCTGCGGGGAGACCTGTACAAGTGAGTTTTATTTCTTCTTCTTTTTTTTCTACACAAATAGTGTTGTATTAATAAAAAAATATAATGAGTATTAATAAAAAAATATAATGAGGATATTTAATTAAAATACATATTTTGAACGAATTCGGAAATTTGTGCGTTTAATTAGATTTCTATTAATTAAAAAAATCTTACACACGCAAGTATTAGATGTTTGATTAAAATAAAAATTTTACGTATTCTATCACGTCTATTTGAACTTTACGATTCCTATGGTCACAGCAGACTGAGGAGACAGAGATCTGGAGATTATAGTTATTACGAGTACCTTCGGCTTATAGTTATTAATTTAATATGGTCCGATAGATGCAGAATGAGCTTAATATGCCTTGTAATATAAACCTTTAACTCCGGATACTGTACTCAAAACGTAGACACTAAATAATTAAAAAAAAATGCGTAAAATTTAGATTTAACAAATTAAAAAATTAGCAAAACTTAGGATGAAATACATTATGACATGCACTCAGTTTGATAAATTATAATAAAGTTGGTGCAATATCAAAAGTAGTAGGACTAGAAGGACTCTTATATGTATCATATATGAAAATCAGTGATTCACTTCCAGCAGGTGGCTAATGCACTGAGTTACGGCTCTTTGTACAAATGCAATACACACAGCCGTACCCACTGTGCACTGGGGACGATGGACATGTCCAGTTATCATTGCATAATTTTAGTGGTAGCTAATTGTAATTACTTTTAATTATTTTAATTCTCTAATATCGTTCTTGTTGCATGTCAGTGTGTCCTGCGTTTTTAACAATAAGCATTTCTATCCATCTATCTATCTATTATGTATGAAATAATTAATGAAATTTTAAATAAAATTTTAATTTTTTTTATAAGGATTGTGACTCTATAATATTGTTACTAATGTAATTTTGTTTGCAGAATAATTGCGGCTGTTGTGCACAATGTCACACCGCGCAACCAGCTTGGGACTTTAGCTTACAACATAGGTTTTGGGCGCCGGGTTTGTATTGTGTTATGTTTATTGTGAGACTAGCGCGATTTGAGATCAAAGAATACATCCCCATTTACCATTAGATTTTCTTTGGGCTCTCACACGATTTTGAGTGATAATGAAGCCGTAGGCGGTAAAGCATGCTCGCTTAGAATACTCTGGCTCTCACGTGTATGACTGCAAGAATACAGATGTTATGGCGCAAACTGGCATTGGTGGGAATCGAAGCTGGGACCTCCGTGTTAAGCTGTAAACCACTTTGGCGTTGGGGCAATCGAAAGATGGTAACGAGGTAAAGCAGATGAGATATTGGCCAGTTCGTTTAAGTTTAATGTTATTCAATATAATTAAAATTAATCTTAAATGTGTTTTTAGTACGTATATCATATAATATTTTTTTTCTATGTTTTGTAAGAAGGTTTACAATTTTTAAAATGTTATACGGCAATTTGTTTTTTAAAGAATGTACTGTTGTTATGGAATTTGGTTATAAAAATGTTTCTTTTATTTTATTTAAGAATTAAGTTATATTTTTAAGTTCAATATCCATTGTTTTGCAGGACGCATTGGTAATTTATACTCACCAAATCCTGGCGCTGCGCGGAAGACTTCCCCGTGGAGCTGGTTTCCTTGGCCGAGGAGTAATAGTCAGAAGTGGGTAGTTTGTTTTTTATATTTTTTTTGTTCCTAAGCGCTATTAATTCTTTTTGCCTACTATCAATTATTTATACATAATAACGTATTTTAAACAATAAGGTAATGATTTAAATACGAAGATATTAATTTAACTTCTCAATATAATATTAAAAGGTCAATAATTTTAATTTTGAAAACATTAATTACTCCAGAGGTCGCAAGTAAGTGTTTGCTAATTAACCTATTATTCTATGCTACATGCTAGTGAAATTAAAATGTTAGGGAAACTAGTTTGTATTAAAAATTAAAACTAAGAATTACGGCGTTGTGAAATTCGAACAACAAATAATAATAATCCCTTGAATTCTTCTAACATATTGTCAAAGTTTGGCAAATCATAAGTATTGCGTTTGCAAATTCTTGAGTGTTGCAGTAGTCTATGTTCTAAGGTGATCACTTCCATCATGTGAACCATTCGCTATAAAAATGTTTTCCTGTTTGATAGGAGAACCATAAATATAATTGAATAATGAAAAATCCGAACCTGTGAACCTAAGAATTAAAAAACCATACATATATTCTATTTTAATTACAGCTCCCGTTGTCGCATGGGTGGTGTTCCTCAATCCGGCGACAGTGCGTACGGGTTCTGCGACAACGACCCCACGCCTCAGAACCACGCGCAATCCTTCGACGAGCGTTCGTATCCGACTAACTTCAGCCAACCCTTTCAACGCGGGCAGAACGCGGGCAATTTCACACAGAATCCGGCGAACTTTGCACAGAGCTCTGGCAACTTTGCACAGAATCCTGGCAATTTTGCACAAAATCCGGCCAATTTTGTTCAAAGCCAGGGTAATTTTGTACAAACGAGTGGATTTACGCCAGGTTTCCAAGAAGGTTATGGTGAAGCCAGCGGCAGTTTCGATGCACAGACTGGTGTTTGGGGACCTCCGCCTCCATATAGTCCTCAGGGAAGAAGTGGTAGCAGGTTAATATAATAAAAATAATTTTTTACTCTTTTCTCTGCAGTCCATTCGCCTTTTTTGTATTTGTTAGAAAAATACAATTTTATGAACAACACTACCTATTCAGTACATATTATATTATGAAAGTTTATTAGAATACGTAATCTTTCAGGCATCATCTTCACCATCAAGATCCTGCGGCTGCTACACTTCTTCATCATCACCATATTGATGTTCATCGTAATTCTATGCCAGCTCATGAACATGCAAACCTACCGCTCCAACCGCACACGTGCGCAAGAAGTTCCTATCTCATGCATGCAAACGTACAAATGAATTCCGATTTGAGTCATATGAATCCGGAAATTAGTCGTATGAATCCAGAAATAAGTCGTTTGAACCCCGAAATTAACCGTTTGAACCCAGAAATGAGCCGATTGAACCCGGAAATTAGTCGTTTGAATCCAGAACTCAGTCATATGAATCAAATGTATCCGACGGATGCAAACGAAATTGCCCGGTTACAAGCTGAAATGGCACATTTGGGTCCTGAACGGTTTAATACGTTGCGTGGGCATTTGGTTCCGTACAGGGGGTGCCCAAGGTCTTTGGGTATGAGTGCGGGAAATCTTCACAGAGATTGTAGAGTGGATGATAATGTGACTATAGAATGTCTGCATCAGAAAAGTGTTAGTAAAGGTAGGTTTTATTTTTTGTGATGTATTTAAATGAACTTCTTTTTATTTTTTTTTTGCTGACGCAATTTTTATCGATTTATATCTTTTTTATGGAAAAGTCGTCTAAAGAGATTTATTTATTTTACTTTCAGTCTCAGATGAAAGTAGTGATTCTTGTCCAAAGCAAGGCAAAGAGAACTTAGGATTCCAAAACGACAAACATTCACCAAAAAGGTTTGTAATTACTTTTTGTAACTTTAATATTAAGTTCTTAATAAGATTTCCTTTTTTAGCTCACGGAATAGTCGTCAATAATAATAGTACCAACAAACATTTGTATCTTGATCGACCTTATTTTCTCACGCAAGAAACTTAATCAAAATTAGTCTGGTTATTTGGTAACATAAATATTTTGATAGTCTCCATTGCGAAGTAGCTTACCGGTTGATTTGTATTACGGAGGTACCGGGTTCGAATCTCGGGCCACGCGAGAAGTGGTGTGGATGGCGGGAGGGTTTCATTGAACCCGCATAGCTAGTTACCAACTTCAACGTCAATATGCCCCCCTAACACAATTGCTGTGTTCCGGTTGTCATACATATGAGAGCCAGAAGTATCCCGGGCGAACATGTTTCACCATCTACGGTTTCTTCTACTTAATATCAGGTAAAATCGAGGTTAAGAGTTAGCCCATAACAGACAAAAGAAAAAAGAACAAAGAGAAGCTATAAAATTATGTCTTTTCTTTGAAATCTTTTTCGTCGCAAGTTATAATCAAATTTAAGATAAAAATGATGATGCAGTGAATAAATTATGTAAAATAAAGATCAAAGTTGATCCACAGGTCTTCTATGCAAGATTGTCGAGTGGCGAATCAGAACGCGGAGTCAGAAGTTTATTTTGCAGATGTATCTAGCTGCTGCAATGTCTCAGTTAAGGTATAAAATGACTCGTTAATTGAATTTTTTATTATTGTTGGGTGCTCAAAATGTATGTAGTAATTACAATTTTATATTTAAAATAAAGTTTAAAGAGGAATACTACTAGACCACATTAAATTTATATGTGATAACTTGATGGTAAATGTTTAAATATATTAGAATAAACTGTAATCGTAAAATTTATGTAATCATCTTTTCAGGCTGACTGCTGTTTAAATCCTAACGTGTCAGCTCTCGTTGGGACTATAGAGAACCATCCCGAATCCACATCAGAATCTGATACCGGGTCGTTCACACTTACTAGACAACAACGTCCACAACCGCAAGTCGGATCCAAACGTAGACCGCGGCAGAACGAAAAACATATAAAAAATCAAGAGAAAGCACGTCAAGATCACAATAGTTCAATCAGGTTAACAGAACAACAAATAGAGCATATGAACAGCTCTATTAGAATGAGCGAACGGATGAGTGATAGAATGAATGACACTCGAATAAGTGACAGACTGAACGATTCTAGAATAAGCGATAGAATGAATGATTCCAGAATCAGTGACAGAATGAACGATACTAGAATGATTGAGAGAATGAACGATTGTAGAATTAGCGAGAGAATGAACGATTCCATAATAATTGAAAGAATGAACGATTCCAGAATTAGCGAGAGAATGAACGACACGCGTGTTAGTGACAGAATGAATGAAGCTCGCGTGAGTGAGCGTTTAAGCGATTCTCGAGATCGTTTGAATGATTCTAGAATTGAAAGAGAACGTCTAAATGAGTCTAGATTTGATAGAATGAACGAATCACGGGACCGTCTAAATGACTCCAGAATTGATCGAATGGATTCTCGGGATCGATTAAACGAATCTAGAATTGATAAAATGAACGAAAGTCGTATCGAAGATCGCAGAATGTCAGATTTAAATGCAAGCATACGTATAGAGGGAAGCCCTAAATTACGTGCACAATTTAGTCCTTTACGTATGCCTAGAACTAGCCCTAAAAACTTACCCAAAGATCACCTCAGGCAATCAAGTTCAGACTCAAGTAAGCCGGAATTTTTCGTTCCCCCGCCACCCGCTCACTCACCTCTATCACCTAATACGGAGGAGACACTTTTGTCTGACGAGCAAGATAGGAGGAAAGATATAGTGTACTCAAATGAACCGGAAATGTCTAAATGTTTGGGACCAGATTCTCAATATGAACCGGTAAGGGATGCAAAGGAAGAAATTTTAAAGACAAATCACCATCATTGCTACAGCGACACTAACACTATGGACTCGGGTTGGCAGAGCGGTTCAGAGAAACAAGTTACAGACTAAAAAATGTCACAAAATCTTGTGTACATATTTTTCCTTAACGAGTCATTTATATATTTTTACACTCGTTCATTACTGTACTTGTAAATATAACTAGGGGTATAAATAATTTACCTACACTAGGTAACAATAAGAAATGCGTTTTAATATAATTGTATTCTAAATGTTGAGCCATTTTAAATTAAAATAAGGATTTTTGTAAATTTTATTCCAAATACTTTTTAATGAATTTATAATATTTTCAACTAATATTGAATAGCTGTTCCTTCCTATGGGATTTTCTTCTGTAGTGAAACAACTATCACTCCAAAGTTAGTGGTAATAAGAACTATCAGCTATTACAATAATTGACGACTTTATTTACAAAAATTGGGAATGAAAATTATTATAACTTACACCTTCAGTGGTCTCATTTCTCTTGCAAAATGTTTATGTCATGTATAATTAATTAAAATAAACTTAATTAAATCACGCACAAAATTAAATATTCCTATAAGGAGAATATGTATTTGTCATTTTCGGTGTGTCTAACTACTTTTAATATTTCAAACTTTTCCTAAATCTTATGAGAAAATGTGAGAAAAATTTCAAAATTTTAAATTTTCGGATGAAAATGAAAATCCCGATAAACTTTATCATCTTTTTTATTTTAAATGCCAATCCATTATGTTCCGTTTCTTGTTGTTTTTAATAATTGGCTATTATAATGTTTTAAGTAGAAATTCGTTACCTGTTTTAATCTGTTAAAACATAGTTATAAGTATTTAAACTGTTAAATACGTCAAGCCTTGCCACTATGATGTTAATATGTAATTTTGTAGTTTTTGTGCCAATTAGCTATTTAGATTTTAAGATATTAAGTTAGAAATATTTGGTTCAATATTATTATAACATTAATCTTACGTACTAAGAATATTGAAATATATTTTTCAAGTAACTTGGTATATATAACTACTTTTGAAATGTCATTATTGTATTTTAAATGTCAATATATTTTGGTTGAACTAACATACATTAAGCATAACGTAATTTATACACTTTTTCGTAACGTGTTTCTATTATATTTTTCAACAAAAAAAAATCATTGAATAGTGGACAATGAAAGGTTCAGCAATAATTTATGCCAGCTATTACTATTGATGACGGAATTTTTAAATAAAAAGTTTAAAAATATATGAAAATTACAAGTGTTATAAAAATGTTTTAAAATTTATAATTGTCATATTATTCTCAATATTTTTCTATTATTTAAGTATTACAATTTAGTATTATTAGCTTACATTACATGTATAGTTGATAATAAATGTTTTTGTCTTTATATGTAAAATTAAACACTCTTTGGTGTTTTCCAGTACGCTATATTTAATACACTTTGTTTAAGGCGGACTAAGCAGTTTGTGTTAAATGAATAATTTGTATATTGGACAACCGAAGAGTTTTTAGATGTAACTTTTCAATTTTTTTTTAAACGGATAAATTCAATATGTAAAGAATTATTTTAGAGATTTTATTTTGTCTTTAAATGTTATAACAGAAATTTAACATACTTTCATGATTTCATTTTAAGTTTCTATAGCTTATGTAAAACTAGTGAAAGTGTACCAGAATCGAAATTATAGCAATAAATCGTTTTATACTCATACGACGATTGTCGACGTAGTTAGGTTGTAATGTGATGTACTATATTTTATTTTACTATAATCATTATAATGTTTATTTTCTTGATTAGTATGTAATAATATTAGATTGATCACTTACAATGATTCTATTAAAAGACTGAAATCTTATTTGGTTTTTATTTTTTTTTATTGGAAATACTCGTAATATTCATAACCTTTTGCGGTCGACAACTTTTATTGATTTTACCTTATCTTCGTTAAAATGTGTCATTCGCCACTTTATAAGAAAAAGCATCGATAGTTAATAAAAACTAATACCGCTTTCCTACTACATAGTAGTAACGAAATATAACATAAACCATAACGTAATATGATAAAGACCTGCAAGAATTGGATTGGCACCGCAGCGTCGCCTTCCGAGCCGAAAGGATTAACTGCCCTCCGTGTGCAGTGGTTTACTGCTTCTCTTGAAAGACAGAGATCTCAGGCCATATGGTTAGAGAAGTTAGTAGGTTGGTGTGTACACATTTTAGGGTAGTTTTAGATTAAAAAATTAAACAGAATTTACGCATGATTATTTAATACATTAGTAATTTTTTATACTTAACTACTTACCAAAGTAAATTCTTACTTTTTTCGAACAGTTCAAATTATTACGTATTATGAAGCACCACGATAGGAAAGTCTGAGTACCAGTAACTTGTTACAAAAATTTATAAAGGACATGAAACTTATGATAATAACCATTTGCTTAATCCTTTGAACGCTGTGTTCGACTTTTTACAAAGAGAGAATTGCGAGGACTCTAAAGAGCGCAACGCAAGTATGTTTGCATACTTATATATTCATACAGCCTAAATTGAATGGTGTTTGCGAACGCATATATGTGTTTTCAGCGTGCAAAGGGTTAAACTAGAAGGTAAAAAATGAAGGCAAAACCCGGGCCTATATAATGACATTATTATAAGTTAATTGCAAATTATGAGATAAAATAAACTGAAAATGTTTATTACAGCTCTAATATAATGGTAAAACAGAATTTAATATGTTAAAAATATAAAAAATACAAATTTTGAAAACGGGAGATATTAAAAAAATTTAACGAATTTAAATCGTTCAATAGGGAAAATGAGCATATAGTTCTTATCGAATAAACCCATTTATTTTAAGACTAGCGAACTTAATTGCGGCAGCATTAGTTTCATTATAATTTTAATAATAATTATGTAGGCACTAGACGTTTAGGTATGCTTATGTTAAAATTAAATCACTTTCACTTAAAACTAAATTAATTTTAAAAAACTTTAATGAGTTGGTAAAATTATAGCAGTAGTTGATAATATTTTACTTATTTAAGTAATAGACAACACTACAATGAAGTCCCGATACAGTTTGAGTACTGAAAAAAATTGACTAACGTGATAATTGTGATGATTTTATTGTCATTATAATTTGATTGACATTTTTATAGCAAATAATATAAAAAAGACATAACTTTATTGCAAATTTCGATTTTCTCACTGACATTTCTACGCCGAATATTTTAGTTTTATACTATACAGTCGTGATGTAACAACTATTCGATTTCCCAGAATCGCAAATGTGCATATCCAACTTTAACTTCCACGAATGTGATTGAAGATATTGGCAATTTGAGCTATCTTGATATCAGAGATATCGTTTACTTAGTTCCATCACATAATGCTTTTTTTTAAATTTGTTGTCAAGTATGAATATTCGTTGCGTTACTACTATAAACAATTTTTGCCAAATAATGTCACTGAGATTTTGGCTAAAACAATAGTAACGAAAATAGTCTTCTAGCAGATTACTGACAATAATATAACTCGAAAATAATTACATGTATTACTCTGCGATTATCTACCGATGTGCCATTATTCATAACAACGATTTATGGTTCTCGTATTAGTTAAATAGTAGGGCAAAGGCAATAAGCAGCAGTAGGCAGCTTTGAGTTAAGGCATTGGAGGTGTTGGTGTTGTGCGGCGTCTGCACGTGCAGCACCAGCCGGTTGTCCTGCGTGTGCTCCGCCACTGTAGCCGGCGTTCCGTCCGTGTCGCCCAACTTTTGGTTTGCTACTTTCAGGTTCTTCAGTAGTGATAGGTATTCTGAAATTGTATTCAATAAAGTGACTATATATCTATTTGTTCAATTTTATAGCAGAAGTATTACCTTAGTAAAAATTAGCATTTATGTTTATATTATAAATAAACAAATTATACGGCTGACAAATTGTGTAGCTTTAAGGATAGTGTACAACAAATGTTAAAGTCTATGCAGGCATATGAAAAGTGACAATTTTAGGCCAAGTTTGACATAATTATTTACTGAAATGTTTCGAAATTAGTTTTAAAAGTAACTTATGTTTTACACATTTTAATCCATATTTGTTGTATTGTAGTATTAGTTATTAAAACAATTCCATCAATACTTGGTATGTCGTTGGAATAGGTACAAAAATAATGATTCACATCGTCTTGCAACATCACAGTCATTATGACTAAAAGATGTTTCTTAATACAAGGGGGCGTCTAGATACATTAACTAGCGTACCATGTGTGATAAGTGATTTATAATAATGATAGCCTCATCAGTTAGGATTTCAACACTGCACTATATATCTTACCTGAATCTTTCGCTCCATTAGGATCACTCCAGTCCACCTTAATGAAGGTGGTAAGTGATACTTCGTACACCTTATTGGTGTCGGCGTGTGATGCAATTGAACGTCGTTTTCTGCCGTATCCAATCGCTCCGTTACTACATTCCACCTGAAATAAACAAAGAAATCTTTAAAGTTTGTGTTTTTTAATAGTAATCAATATCCGACCAGAGGAATTGAAATTAGCTAACTCGAAATACCTGTAATATCTAAGTGGATCACTAAATGTTTTTAAAACTTGATGTGAATTACGAGACTTAATGGTCGTAGATTAATACACGAGGGACATATTTAAAATAATTAAACGATACTTTGTTTGAAGACAGTACATTTATCCTGCAAATTGCACCTTTTAAGTTACGTCAGTTTCTGAAAAAAGTTTGATATATGCTATGCATTATATCTGATGAAGTTTAAATTATCAATTCGCATCACCCATGTTTTGCTCAATCGTGTTTAAAAGTAAATAGTTTCAAAATTATTTTTCCTAAATTTTCTTCTAACAAAACAATCACTCACCCCTTGACATTTGTCAAGACAAACGGTGACAGTTCCACGGAATTGTACATAAGTGGTGTCTGGGAATTTGAAAGCTTTGAACTTCGCTGCGAGCACATCGCCGTCAGTAGTTACGAAGTTGTCGAACAGATACGGGTCCACTGAACAACTGCAATTAAGTAGTTTTTATTAGTTAAAACTTGTTGTTGTAGAAGTAGAAACGAGACCCTCTCGTTTCAAAGTTATGAACGTCACTGATAATTATTAACCTATGAATGAGACTCCAGAAACTAATTAAGATGTAGTTGAGAAACATAGACTCTTTGTTCTTATGTTGGGATTGATTTGGATTCAATATTTTTTTATTTCAATACATTTTTATAAATTGTAATTTATATATGTTTGTAATCAATGACACGTCAATTCGTTACCTCTGCAGATAATTCTCGGACGGATGCGACCGGATCGACGACATTTGGTTTGCCGATCTTTGTTGGGGTCAACTAACAACATACCGCCAAGTATATTTAAACGTTGGCCTAAAATGCTGGTCCAAAGTGCAAGCCCGGCCAATGATTTAAACATGGTTTACCCGTTGAAGACGATAGTCTCTTGCTGTTTGCCGGTGTCGGTGACGTGCATGTAGCTGACGAGCAGCCCGTACACCGGCGCCGAAGCGGTATCCAGAAAGATTTCCATCGACAGCGGAGTGCCGGGACTTACTGATATCTCGCCTGATACCCTGATGATCAATATTTTGTTACATACATAGAAAAACGAACAAATAATGATAATAATCATAAAAAACGAACTATTACGGTTGTGTATACACAATTTTATTAATTACGTTAGGTTTTTCATTCTTTTAAATAAAAATACTAGTGTAACTGCTGCAGCTAAAAAATTTTTAAAGAATTTTATTGAATAGCAATGAAGCTTTTCTTAAGTACCTTTCACTAAGTTTATATTTACTAAAGTCGTTTGATTGTTGAATTTTCAATTATGTTTGTGATTTCGTGATTTGGTATACGAAAAGAGTGAAGAAAAACGCTATTCTACAATTTGAACTATGCAATTCTTTAGAGAGATAGCACAATACTCACTGTTTCCCATTTTGTTTTACAACAGCTCCTAGTACTGGTTCAGGTGCGCGTCCCTCTTCGTATCGTGTGATATTCAGGACACTGGAAAGTTAAAAGTTATAAGAGGTTAAGAAATGTTGCGCAAGTTACATTTGAGACATCAAATTGCCGAAAAAAGTAGCTTTTTCTTTTTTGTTGTGCTCTCACATGTAGAACAATTTTAAAGAGATATGGAACTTGAAACCATTCTTTGTAATCCATTTACTACGGTTTTGTTTTAAGGTTTACGTAAAATGGTAAACAAAATGCTAATAATTATTAAAAAAGCTAAAGAACCAAAACTTTGCAGCATTAACGTATAATGTTATATATAATAAACGAGAAAATGAAAGAAAAGAAAATAGAGTCAACAGGTAATCGTACTTTGTCAATATAATAAATGTGTGTAATTTTACTTACTCAGGCTCATTGAAGTCTAAAGGAAAAGGCTCGACCGCTCTTCTTGAAATTAAATGCGGTTTCCCCGTCACCATACACTTGACGGTCACTGTTTCACGACCGCCATCCATTAGTTCTATCATAATTTTGTGGTAGAAGGTGCGTTTACCCTAAAAGTAAATAAATTTTATTACATTAAAATTAAACTCAAAATGTCCATATTACATAATATAATTTTCTATAATTAGTTTTTATTGCTGTATATAGTTATCTATATGTCTAAGTCAGTTTACAACACGTCCTCTACTGAGGAGAAGATTATATCTTTGAAACATCCTTTATTAAATTCAGTTTATTTCTATACAAAAAAAAATTACACTACAGAAATTATTATGTCTACTATACGTCGACTTCTACATAACAGAGCCAAAACAGCTGCAAATAAGAAAAAAGTTCATGGTATCCTCGTTTATCTACATCAGATTAATAAAATTACAAATAAGTGATCTTGCAATGTAATAATGGAACAAAATATCGTTGCTTATTTATTAATTAACCTTATTCAAGGCATGAGATGGATTCAAGACAAAATGACATAAAACGGTATTCCAAATATAGAAACAGATTGAGGATCAAGATAGAATAAGATAAGTGAGCTGCCCTTGGTTTTAGGTTTGGTCTAACTCAGTGGCATAAATCTTTTGTACGACGAGGCGACCAGAAGTGCTGGTCTGTCAACTGTATGTTAGGTTAGGTTAGCTGTGTAATATACGTAACGCTAGTCCATAAAAATCGCTCTATTTACATTGCTTACACAGCACTCAATTATGTTCATTGCGTTGTGACATAACGTTACCTCAACTAATTTCACTAGTTACAGCGCCTTTAAAATTTGGACACATTTAAACAATATAAGAATGTTTATCCTACTGTTTTATAAAATAGGCCCTATGGTGTTACTTATTAAATATGGTTTCAGCACTAAATACTACAAAAATAAGTTAGTAGAAAAATTAGATTCGTAAAGAAACGTAGTCATCTCTATTATGCAACTAATATTTTAGTTTAGTAGTATTATTTGTACGTTAACTTGCTATAAAAGATGTGAAGTAGAATTCGCTTACCGTAATTTGATTAATAACTCTAGTCACGCCACATTTGTGATGGTCTTGTAAGTCTAGTACGAAGGTCGCTGCATTGTTTTCTATATTTGGCAGACATGGCGTGTAATCTAAACAAAATAATTAATGATAAATCTAGATCTAAAAATATGGATAACAAAAATTTAACAAGCTTTTATTAAATTAATATTTTGTTATTAATAAAAAGCATCACCAACATATAACCTTTAAAGGTATATTAAACATATCTAATTTGACTAAAGATTAAGTACCATTCACCCCATTAGTTTGATGGATATTTATTCAGATTAAGTTATATGGCGATAAGTAATCTTGATAAAGAGGTTTACAATTACGTAAATCTCTATTCTACATATTTCTCGGAAAATTTCAAAGAGAGCATATAAATTTAGTAAGGTGTTTATACTTCGCGCTTTGTGTTTTTTTTTATTTTAATTATTTACTCTTCAAAATTTTTCTATTAAGTTTGATAAATTGCTAGAAAAAACAATAGACAAATGAAACAATGGTTACAGGACTCGGATAACACAGCGAAATACAATTGTGCGTGTTGCCGCGATGTGAATTTATTTCCAACTGCCACCTGAATTTATGAATTGATACTGTAATTGTTATGACGCTTTACACTGCCGGCCAAAAGTTTGAGACCACCTTGAAAAAATTACAATATTGAATAAAACTCCAAAAGTTAGTGCTCTA